>JABFPW010000029.1:0-13680 GCA_022817205.1 Oxyteleia sp. ZL-2020
GCCCCAAGTCCCCACTACGCCAGCCGAATTAACGGCCCTCCTTGTTGTTTCTCATATCGTCGCACCTTGTCGTTTAGCGTTTGACAAAAATGCATGATCGGCGGTGATTGTGAATATTGCTCGTTATGCGCCCGATTTAATTTTGAAAACAAATTCATACTACTTACTTCCCGTGAAAAAAAAATTGGGCACGCATTGTACATGCATGGTCCATGTATCAAACATGCATGTCCCATGCATGTACCATGCATTAGCCATGCAATTCTTTGCTGGGTTTTTATTTTGTTCTTTTTTAATATTGTAAATTAAATAAAATGATGAAATTTATTGTATATTGAGAAATATATTTCAAAATAAAGGAAAACATAAAAATTTTTTTTTAATGTTCAAATATGAATTTTCACTTTTTCTTACAAAGTAATTAGTTCTTCAAATAACTTATTATCTGGAACAATTACTTATAATATTATATAACTGATTTTTATCTAAAGACAAAAAATTATTGATAAACAACAATTTTTTATTTTCAGACCACTTTCAATGATACGGTTAAAATAAAATTGTTATTAAAAAATTAGTTTTAAATAAAATAATTAGTCTTCAAAGTACTTCTTATTAATAACGATATACTTATTATTATATAACAGTTTTATCATTACAGACACACAATTTTGGTAATAAATGAAAAACTTCACATAATTTAAACCGGTATCTATAGTTTGTGTTTATCAATGAAAAATTGTTATATAATAATAAATATATTGTTATTAATAAGAAGTACTTTGATATACTAATTATTTTAATTAAAACAGATTTTTTAATAACATTTTTATTTCAACCAAATCATTGAAAGGGGTCTGAAAATAAAAAATTTTTGTTTCTCAATAATTTTTTGTCTTTAAATAAAAAACAATTATATAATATTAAAAGTAATTGTTCCAAATAATAAGTTATTTGAAGAACTAATTACTTTGTATGAAAAAGTGACATTCGTTGAAGGAAGACTAGTAACTCGTACGACTTGGGTTCGATTCCCGGCGATGTGCGTTGTTGTTGTCACTCCTTCGTCCGGAGGAGTCGACTTTTTTTTTAGTAAAAAAATCAATAATTTTAATAAGTAAATTATATTTTTATTTGTGTAATTATTATTTTTATTAATCACGTAATAAAAATATATCGAGTATATCGTAAAGAGATATTCGTAGAATATACTGAGTATATCACATAGAGATGATCGTAGAATATACTGAGTGTATCTAGAGATATCTTGGTACCAAAAATAAAATATCCCAAAATGTCCTAGTAATATCCTGCGAATATTATACGAATATTCTGGACCAATATTCTGAGTATATTATTTAGATCGGACATTCGAAGTACGTAAGATATACTGAGAATATCCTACGATATCTTGTACTTATAGGGATAGACTAACCTATATGTGATAGTCAATATTTTTTGAATATATAGAAAAGTTGATTACAGAATTAAAAGAACAACTAATGACATATTCTCCTAACATAAAAAGATAAAATAGTTGAAAAATCAGACCACTTCACCGTACCCTTTTGACAGAAAACGTATTGTAAGTGACCACTTTTGAAGTAAAACAATTCTAATGCGTAACACTCAATGTATTCTGGCAACGTCGAACGAGAGAAAAAGTGGTAGATTAAAAATCCAAATAACAAAAAATAAAGAAATAATATTAAAAAAATATTTTATTTAAATATTTTATTTCTGAAAATATAATCAATAAATTCAAATGAACAGCAGATATAATATTTTCGAACAGGAAAATGAGAACTGAAGTTGGCAATAAATACAGTCACAACCAAAATTTATCGTTTTTCACTGGAGGAATATTATTTTTAAATAAATAAATAATCCCATATAATCTCATTTATACATTGCATGAGTAATACAGATTTTTCAGTTCTAATATCTATCGAATAAGATATAAGTTTGTTATGTTTTGTCAACTATAATATGTGCTTAATAATACTAACTTTTGCGATTGACTATTATGACGGTAACACGTTAAATTTTAACTTAAATCTATGTATTCAGTTGTATTTAAAAAAATCTTTAATGTCGGTAACAAGCACTTCGATATGGCCTACCGCGTTGAAGTTTCCTAGTAATTCATTGTCGATTTCTTAATAAGAAAGTAAATTTTCCGATAACGTAAATGAAAAAAATAAAAAATAAGTAGACTATGAACCAAGAAGTTTCAGATATTCAACCAAGCGTTCTAACCACTACGCCACTGCAACATCTGATGTACTTTTCCAAAATTTCCTACTTGTATCTAGTCTTGTATCCGGAAAATGCCGAACATTATCCGGAATTATTGGGAAATATACGTAAGCGATAAGTAAGAGATTTTGGAAGACAACATCAGGTATCGCAGTGGCGCAGTGGTTAGAAAGCTTGCATGAAAACCTGCAGCTTTTTGATTCGTATCCTACTTATTATTATTTTTTATTTTCATTTACGGTATCGGGAAATTTACTTTATTATTATGAAATTCACGTTGCGAAATCCCTATTAATTCCTAATGCAATGTTTTATCCGGAATTACTCGGAAACTTTAATAAGGGCTTAAATCAACTTTTGCACGTTCAATGTATGAACTATTACAATTCTAGGAATCAAGAGTAACACAACAGAATATATTCCCAAACAGCCAATCTTCAAGGAATTTATCTGTAAAATCGCCACAAAGTGACAAAGTGACAAACAGAATGAAAAAGAAATTTAAAAGGATGTCGAAAATCTGTAGCGAATCGTCAGACTCTGTAAGTTGTATTTGCCCGTCTTATGTTTTTTCTTTTTGTAATATTTAGACTCTGTAACATGAATATCACTCTCAATTACTGTAATTTGCTGAAAGTAATAATTAAGGAGATGCATAAATAAATCACGGAGTTAGAAAATATATAGTACTATGGCGTTTTCGTTCGACCATTCCAGTTAAACTTGGACTTCACAGAAAAAAGATAGCAGATACATTTTCGTATATTGTCTATCCTTTTTCATTTCATTCAACCTTAACTGGAATGGTTGAATGAAAACGCCACTTTATACTTATTAATACACTCAAACCTCACATAGTCAACGGCATTAAAGTCACAGCTCTCTGATATATTCAACGATGGTGGAAGATCAAAATAAACACACATAACCCAGTTGTCAGATTTTAAAAGAGGTTTCAACTTAAATTGTATTTGTATAAAAGTGGTAAATATTAGTATATTAAATATTAGTGTCTTAATTCGTATATATAATTAATAATATATTTCTAAATTATAATTTAGTATAATTTTGTATCATAGTTCTCATAATAAGTGAGACAATGATACACTAACACTGGCAGTATTTTTAGTACGATCGAAAACGCACCCTTTGGCTTCGATTCATCATTTGCAAACCAGCCCATATTATTTTGGGCTGGTTTGCAAATTATTCGGATTCGTGTCCATTTGGAGCGAAGTCGATTCGTATTCGTATCCACGAATCCGGATCGACTATAACTCGTGTGATGGCATGCACTCGCCTTCGGCTCATGCTGCAAATTTCACACTCGTTGACAAATTTTTCCAGCACTTGTTGCATAATACGCTATTTTGTTACACCTGCACGAAAAGTCTATTTTTGGTGAACTGCGAGGCGTGCGCAAAATACCATTTTGCGCACTCCTCGCAGTTCACCAAAAATAGACTTTTCGTACAGGTGTAACAAAATAGCGTATTACGCACTAGTGCGCAAAATACCATTTTGCGCACTAGTGCGTACAAGGCGTGCGCAAAATGGTATTTTGCGCATTAGTGCGTACAAAGCGTTCGCAAAATAGCATTTTGGGCACGCCTCGCACGAGGGAGGAAAAATAACATTTTAGCGAGAGCAGCCATCACACTCGCCAGCAGTTGGTCTCTTTTGTCCCGTGCCGCACAAGATATTTTTTCAATAACTGCATAAAAACGCCACCTTTCGTCGCCATTATGCGGGACGAAAGTGGCCGTTTTGCATTCCTAGGGATACAAAGTGTGAGGTTGACATTACGAGCCGAAGGCGAGTGCATGTCATCACACTTTGTGTCCCTAGGGACGCAAAGAGCCACTTTCGTCCCGCAAAATAGACACGAAAGCAGGCGTTTTCGATTCAGTTATTGTAAAAATAAGTATATTTAACAATAAATTGATAATATGTAAAATTTTAGTAGTTATATACACTAAAACCTTTTTAATCAAATTTTGTAATTCTCGTATTCTATTATATAGTTTGAAAAATTGTAAAACATTTTAAAAGTTTTGAAAATTTACAGTTATTAATAATGAATCATGCATCTCAAATCAGTATTCAATAAAACTGTTTTAATAGTTCTCGTTTGCTGAAGTAAGAGACGCTGAAACAACGAAAAAGAATATCTTTTGACATTTCCTGTTTGAAATAAAAATGTGTAGTATCTCAAAATTTTGTTTGAAAAATAAAAGAAATACATTATCAATGTTATAAGTTCTTATAGTTAAATACAAACATAAAATAACAATAATTAGTTTGGAAATATAAATTATAAAAATACTAATTTACGAAGTTATGATTGACATAACTTTAACAGTGAATTTACGATTTTAGGAATTGGACGGCCAATTGTCAAAACAAATTGGAGCACGGAAGAGCGGCAAGAAAATCGAGGAACAGTTAGAAATGAAGGTAACAAAAAATGTTGTTGAGAGACTGTAGGGTTGCAAAAACAATTTTTTTATCATTACAAAAAATGTATTTTCCTACTGGCGTGCGCAATACGCCGTATTGCGTATTGCACGCGCCAGTATGAAAAATACTGTTCGCAACTCGTGCAGAAAAACTTTGTCAACTCGTGTGACGGCAGACACTCGCCTTCGGCTCGTGCTGCCAACGTCACACTCGTTGACAAAGTTTTTCTGCACTTGTATCGAAATATACTATTGTAATTTTAATATCTTTTAAAATTGTACAGATAAAAGAACTTCAAATTTTGAAGTCAAAAAATTCAGATTTACAAATAGCTTTTAATGAAAAAGACATGCAAGTGAAAGATCTTTCGCAACAGTTGTCCGATTCCCGCCAATTAATACAACATCTGTCGGAACAAAATACTGGAAAAATTGAAAAAGCTCTGACGAAGACAGATCAAATTTACGGTAAATATCAATTTTACTTTAGAAATCAAAGTACAGTAGAACCTGTAATGAGTCGCGTTCTCTGTCATTGTTTCATCTGTCAGGAGTCGCGTGTGCCTGTCCTTTTCATTCTCACATTTCTAAATGAACGAAAAAGGACAAAGCTACGCGACTCTTCACAGGTGATAAAAGATAGAGAAACGAGACTCATTACAGGTTTCACTGTAATATGAAAAATTAACAGAAGAGTGTACAATAGTAAAACGCGCTAATAGTGAAACGCGCTAACCACGGCGCTATAATGACTTTCACACGTTCCCTGATAGCCACTGATTATGTAAACAGTTTACACACAATTTACATAAATGTAGTTCCTCATATATTTAAAATATTTTTCATATATGGAAATATGTTATAAACATTGTATTGCAGAAAAATATTAACTTCATTACTGCAAAAACGTCAAATTAAGATTTAAACAATCCGACTGTATACGATTTATGTAAATAATGCAGCACAAAGGAACTACATTTACATAAATTTTACATAAATATGGTTATCAGAATTGATACAATATTAGACAAATATGTTCATGAATGAATCTACTAATTTCTTACGTAAGAAACGTCGTAAGATCTTACGTATGAATTTGGCGTCAGAATTTACGTAAGATCTTACGTAGTTTCCTACGTAATAAATTAGTAGATTCATTTATGAGTATGTTTCCTTAATATTGTACGAGGGCAGTTTGATAAGTCAGTGACTTTTTGAATTTCCCGCACAGTAACTTTAAATGCAATAATGGTCCTGTCAATTGCCATATATTAATAGACTTCTGTACAATTTTGAGCAAGCTGCGCCATTATGTTTTAGCGTATTCGGAAAACAACAATATCTTATATTAAAAAAGGATGCACTTATGTGAACTGAATTGTCTGTCCTTTATTAATAGAAAATATTGTTGTTTTCCGAATACGCCATTTGTGTTTGATAGCCATTCAAATCAGTCAACCTCGTAACCTTACGTAAATTCTTAAGTAAGAATTTTGTATAGGGTTACTCAGATAGTATAACGTGCAGAATAATTTGCATGCAATATTGTGCTTTAAATTTTTGTGTTGAACAACTAACTACTATTTAAGCAATTTGTTTAAACAGTTGTACTTGTTGAAATACATTTTCTGGAAATGCTGCAAATATGGTGCAAATATTTCAAGTTTTAGTTATCAATAAAACTACAGCAGAAAGAGGACGCACCTTCACTCCAATTTGACGTTAATGTTTTACTTACGTCACTCCCTTTACTTTAATATTTCCAAAATCGATTGTATAAAGTAACATTCAATAGATTTTCTTTTATAATTTCGAAACTATTTATTAATATGATTTTAATGAAGTTTACTCATTTTTTCAACATATTTAAAATGGTAAAATAGTATATCATGCATCAAGGGAGTAAAGCGTAGCTTTACTCTCCGAGGTGCAAACGATATTTTCCATCGCGCGTGCAATTTAAAGTTGTGCTGTTTATTCCCTGAAATTTAGGGAGAAAAACGTAATTTTACTCCCTAGGGAGTAAAACTCTCCAGAGGGAGTAAAACATTCCTTCGAGGGAGTAAAACGAAGTTTTATTCCCGAGAGAATGTTTTACTCCGGAGAGAATGTTTTACTCCCGATGTAGAATGTTTTACTCCCAAGGGAGTAAAATTACGTTTTGCTCCCTAAAGGGTACCCCAGGATAAGATACTAAAAAGTGTCTTTCAACGAAAAAACTAACGGTTATAGGAATGTATATATAGCTTCGAAAAAAAATTGTAGGAATGGATTTTAGACTTCTAACCTCCCCTCCTCCCCCCCTTCCCTACACGCGAAAAACAATTTACTTTATTCAAAAATTTTTTCAGACGAATTGTTACAATTATGTTCGTGAATGTATTTGGCCATTAAAAGTTAAATTTTATCGAAAAATAAAAATTATTGACTATAAAAACTGATAAAAATGAACTTCTTTTTTCATTATTTATAACTAAGTAACTGTATGATATTTTTCATTCGTTCTTTTGGTTTTACAAAATTTTGTTTCTTAACTATACAAATCTCATATGGTGTACTGTTTTATAACAATAATGTTAATTTAATAATCATTTCTTAGAACAATATGAAATTCTGTCTTTGTTTGCGCTACTCCTACCTTAATTCACATACACGTAAAGGAAACAAAACAAAATATTTTTATCCCCTTATAGTACCATTTTTATAAAAAAATGAGAGATCTAAGTCGAATTTTGAAAATGAGAGATCTAAGTCACTAAGTTGGGAAGTTTTAGGAGTGCAGGCTCAATTTTTTCAGAAAAATTGCATCTTAGTAATATCTACATGCCCTATTTTTTATATAATTTTTTGAGCACTGGGCCACCTTCAAAAATTGAAAAAACCCATTTTTTAACCACTTTTTCCACTTTTATTTTGTTAAACATTGGTCACGTTCAAATGTTCGCCACTTAGTTAAATTGTAATGTATTCTAAAATTTCAAAGACGGTCTGGAAGGTACAATCGTCCTCTTTAAAGCTTGTCCACTTTTGGGTCGATTTTCTCCATAATGAGTAAACCCCGTTCCCCAAAAGCAACCAATGTTTTGAAGCAGAAAAAAGTTAAGTTTAAAGCTTTCTATGAATTTAAAATATCAGTTGTTTGATTGATTTGATATGGGGGAGGGGGTTAGAAGTTTAAAAACCATTCCTAAAATTTTTTTCGAAGCTATATATACATTCCAATAACCGTTAGTTTTTTTCGTTGAAAGACATTTTTTAGTATCTTATCTTCGGGTACCCTTTCAAGGAGTAAAGCACGACTTTAAGTGCACAGGTGACGAAAATTAATTAAACAATTATGCTAAACATATTGTAAAAGCTTAACTACAATTTAATTACTTTATTTATAATATATGAGTAATATTGTATGCACAATAGTAATATTGCAGAAATTATTTGTGTAAAGTAAAATTTTTCTATCTGTGTTAGTTGTATATATATAATTAAATTTATAATTTATTCAAATGGTGCTAATGTTTATGCTCCATTTTATGCTTTTTACCAGGCTATTGCGTAGTTCCTTTCAGTAATTTGTACGTGTAATCCAATTTCATTATTTCCTTATTGACATGTATTTTGTGCAGAATTAGTTAGAGACTTAGTACAAAAGCATCCAGCTACGGTTCGCCCAAATGGGGGTTACCCCGCTGTTGGATATGTAAGAAAAGATCTGACAGAAGAAATGGTATTTACTTATTATTACTAACTAATTATAATAATATTTATACTAAATATTACTAACATCAATCTTGAAGAATAATTAGTAATATAAATAATATACATGTGTAGACACACTGCGGACAAGGTGTATATATACCCAGCGGTCAATTTGACTCTATCATGAGCGCAAAAAGTGCAACGATTTGCACCAGAGATGCAGCAAAATCAATCATTGGTGCCAAAGTTCTCAAAAGAAGTACGCCGACGGGTAAAACTGTCAACCGGAAAAAAGAAAACAAAACCGAACCTGTAAAACGCGAAAAGTTGGATGCGAGAAAATTACAAGCTATTCAAGGTAATTATCTCATTGAAGCAGATACTACTTCTAGAATCTCTGTGCGAGGAGCGTGGAAATAGTGCGTCTGTGTTAGTGTTAGCATTATAAAGGCATTGATGGGCGGGTACTATATTTTGTTTGTGTGCGTCGGTGTGTGTTGGAGGGAATATGGAATCTGCTTCAATGTGTTATATTACTTCAGAAACGGTTATCATGTTACTTTACAAAAAATGTTTTACAAAAACTTTGCTACATTATATCTGTTTAAATGGCACGATGTTACAACTTTACAGATGTGACAGAGTATTTTCTGTCACAAGACAGATGGAATAGCACGACCAAAGTTGTTAAAGACGGTATAGTCAAAAATGTCTACACCGAAGTCGGAAACTTATGTAATGACCTACGAAAACCGACAATAAAGAGGAAAAGAAAAAGTAAACATGAGAAAGCATCTTCTAAGCGAATGAAAGTCGCAAGTAAAGGTAAGATTTAAAACAATTTTCTTCCTAATACAGACAAAGTCAAAACCTCTTTACTTAAGTTTAATACAATATTAGTTAAAAATCAAGAAAAATAATATCTTAATTACAATTTAACAATTAAAATAATGCCCTTTCATTTGGTTTCTCAATAAAGAGGAAATCACGGAAAATAAAAAAAATGAAGATGAGGAATCCGCGGTGGAATCGGCTACTTCAATTGAAAGTGGCGAAAAAAACAAAAAGAAGAAAGAAGATGAGGAGTGCGTAATGGAATCGGCTAGTTCAATTGAAAGTGACGAAAAAAACAAAAAGAAGAAAGAAAATGAGGAATGCTTAATAGAATCGTCTAGTTCAATTGAAAATGTCAAAATGTTTGAAAATTCAAACGAAATAGATTCGGCGAATTCTATAGTCAGCGAGAAAGAAATGGCAGGTACGAAAGTAACTGTTACTTATTAGTCACGATCTGTATTAAAAAATAAGTTTTTTACTTGTTCGTTTGATTAAGGTAGTTCGATCGTTATGGGGGGGCGGCATAATTTATATTTTTCAGATATAATTTTTACAATGAGAATTGAGTGTATAAATTCTGTTGATTTTACTCATGAAAATATAATAATTGACGACTCGTATATAATAAAAACGAAAAAAATATTTCAATAACTGCGGTAGTTATAAACAAACGCATAATACGTTAATATTTCGACATTTTTCACGGTGTTTTCTTTTTATTTTATGGAAAATTTGTAAACTTTTCACGTCATCATATTCTTTGTTTTATTTAAAAAATATTCACCGTGAAATATTAGAAAAAAGTTTGATTATTTATAGAATAATATCATTTGTTATTAAAGTGGCAATTTAAACAAATGTAATTATTCTATAAATAATCAAACTTTTTCTAATTTTTCACGGTGAATATTTTTTAAATAGAACAAAGAATATGATGTGAAAACTTTACAAATTTTCCATAAAATAAAAAGAAAAGACCATGAAAAATGTCGAAATATTAACGTATTATGTGTTTGTTTATAACTACCGCAGTTATTGAAATATTTTTTTCGTTTTTATTATATACGAATGGTCAATTATTATATTTTCATGAGTAAAATCAACAGAATTTATACACTCAATTCTCATTGTAAAAATGATATCTGAAAAATATAAATTATGCCGCCCCCCCATAACGATCGAACTACCTTAAACGCGAACAAAGTGAATTTCAACTATTTTTATAAAAAATAATTGCAGTTATGTTATTTATAAAAAAATCTGTTTCGTATATGAAAATAAAGAATTTATGGAAGTAAAATAATCCAATTAAGTATACTTTTCTATATACTGAATTTTATTTTTTCATCGCAGATCTGATGACATTAATTTTGCCGGCATCAGCCATTCGAATTTTCTTGGAAATCTCCAATGACAACACAGAAGAAGGAATCGAAACATGCGCTTTTTTATGTGGAGTTTCAGAAAAAGACCAATTAATAGTGAACCATCTTTTGATTCCAAATCAAATCGGAACCGCAAACACTTGCACGGCATTAAATGAGGAAAAAATTGCACAGTTGCAAGCGACGCGCAATTTAAAAACGTTTGGGTGGATCCATACTCACCCTACCCAAACCTGTTTTTTATCGAGTATAGATCAACATACGCAGTTAGGCCAACAAATATTACTACCCGAAGCAGTAGCGGTGGTATATTCCGAAGCAACAGTCACCACAGAGATCTTTCACTTAACTAAAAAAGGTTTGGATGAAATTAGAAAATGCCCTGAAACGGGGTTTCACGCTCATGAAACGAACCTTTATTGTCATCCGAATCACGTCAAAATTGATGAAAAAGCATCAACAACGATTATTGATTTAAGGTATAATATACAAAAGTAGTTTTTAGTTGCAATAGATATTTGTTTACACAATTAAAAATTGTTCTGGGTAGAGGAGGCAAATTAGACAAAAGCAAAATATTTACATTTAATTCGTTTGTCACAAATGTATAATCATCAGAAAAAAATTCGAAAAAATGTAAATTAATTTAAATTTCAATTGAAAGATCAATTGAGTGATTTGTGGTAGATTTGAAATGGATAATTGAGAATCGGTATTTGCCAAAATTTGATATTGAATTTATAAGAATTTTATAATGTCAACCGTAGAATAGAACACTTTCAGAATTTCGATGAATAGTTGTTTTTTCTCAGAAGATTATCCGTTGTATTTCCGAAGATCCATTTATTATCTTCCATATTTCCACCACTTCCATTTATCGACTTAAATTTCGCAAAAAACACTATATTAACTACACAGATATAAGGATATATTGTTTACGGATACTGACGTTAACATACAGAAAAAATGAAAAGTAAATTACTAAGTTTTGTATTTACTAAAAATGTTTCATAGAATGATTCATTACAAATGTTTTCAATAATTAATTATTAAAAATGTTAATTTCTAAATATATGTTCATTTAAATTTAAATAATGTATAATTATTGTAAATATCCTGATAGTCACTGATTATTTAATTGGTTTACATAAAATTTACATAAATATAATTCTTCATTGTGCTGCATTATTTACATAAATCGATTACGTTAAAAATTATTTTGTTATTTTACATAAAAAATATATTTCAACTATTTTTTATATATGGAAACGTGTTGTAAACATTGTAATGTAAAAAAATATTAACTTAATTAATATAAACGTCAAATTAATATTTTAAAAATTCGACTGTGTACGATTTATGTAAATAATGCTTCATAGTGAGGTTGCATTTACAGAAAATTAACATAAATTCGCATTTACATAAAGTTTACATAAATTTTATATAAATGTGGCTATCAGGGAAATTTGTTTGTGAAATCTGATATTAAGATCAATTAATAAAATTTACCTAACTTTTGTAATCAAACTACTTTTGTTTCAGGTGGCAGGAATGAAACCGGTGTTGCAGTCAAAAATGTATATATTTTAGAAAGATTGTTTCTTTTTTTAGATAAATAAATCTCCAGACCAATAATAATATTTTATTTAAAATTAGTTATTACTTGTGTTATTTTATTTGTGTTACTTATGCGAATATTTATTTTATGAACGTTGGACCAATTGCTTTCTAAACATAATTAATAAATAAGTGTCAGTCGGTATTAATGTAGATTAGTATAAGAAAATGTGAAATAGAAAATAAATTAAATATTAGTTACATAATTATGTATATTGAGCAATACTATTTAACCAATTATTGTGCAAACTTATTGAATAAAGAGCTGATATTTGTCAACCACGTTTATCTTTCAGACAAGTTTATTAATGATAACCATTTGATACAATTATTCTAACAATAAATAAAAGTATGAAATTGTTTGAGAAGTAAAATACTAACATTTCAATGATTCAAAAAGTTCCTAATGATTCCTAATAACAAAAATTAGATACGAGTCATTGGAAAATTTGAAATAGAAATTTCTTAACTTAATATAGAGATATCATAACACAGATAGGAAATGTCAGAATTGAAATTTTGGAACTTAATTAATTTCCTAACGAAGTGTCTATACCGAAATGTTCACTCCCGTATTACGAATTCCTAACAATTACTAACCCTGTAAAAAATTTTCGATTGAAAATGTGCAAATTTGATTCTTTTTAATTCACTTTAATGAACAATCTTAAGTCTATTCAAAAACATTCAGAAAAATTAAGTTTGTGTAAAATGAATTCTTTTGAATTATCCTGAATTCTAAGCTTAGAATTAGGAAATTCAGTTTTCAATGTTAGAAGATAAAAACACTATTTGAATTCTAAAAAAAGACTCAAATTTTCAGGAAATTAATTTTTTTGCATGCCTTTGAATAGACTTAAGGTTATTCATTAAAGTGAATTGAAAAGAATAAAATATTTTCATTAGGGAATTAAAAACAGAAATTTATTACAAGAGAATTCGTAGCTCAGTTAGGAAATTACTTAATTACGTTCACAAATCTGGGTTCCTAACGATTCCTAATTGTAAATAGGAATCGTTACGAGATATGAAACATAAATTTCTTATTCCGCTTAGGAAATTTCCTAATTATGCGCCAACAAAATTCGGTTCAGGAATTTCCTAACTGGGTCATGATTTTTCTTTACTGAGAAAAAATTTCTGTTTCAAATTTACTAATGATTCCTAATGATAAATAGGAATCGTTACGAAATGTGAAACAGAAATTTCCTATTCCGCTTAGGAAATTTCCTAATTAGGCGCCAACAAAATTCGGTTCAGGAATTTCCTAACTGGGTTATGATTTTTCTTTACTGAGAAAAAATTTCTGTTTCAAATTTACTAATGATTCCTAATGATAAATAGGAATCGTTACGAAATGTGAAACAGAAATTTCCTATTCCGCTTAGGAAATTTCCTAATTAGGCGCCAACAAAATTCGGTTCAGG
>JABFPW010000030.1:0-13624 GCA_022817205.1 Oxyteleia sp. ZL-2020
AACTCATATTTGCATTAGCTCTTATGGCGCATACAAGGGAAAGTCGAGTTATTTTGTTATACTAGGAAAAATAATTTTTAGACTTTAATTAAAAACTAACAGAACAAAGTTTACAGTAATACAAATAATGTATGTAAAGCTGAAGAACATTCTCTAAATATTTATTGAATAATTAATAAATATCTGTTGAGATGTTCCTAAAGCTGATAACTGATTGGTTGAACATGGACAGTCACGTTAGAAAATAAGTGGATTGTCGAACATAATTCATTTTTTTAAATATAATTTTTACGAACAATTAAATATCTACTTTTTTTAATAAAGTTTTTAATAAAATGATGTATTAAAAACATTATTAGAATAATAAATACAATTAACTAACATTTTGAGAATTATTGCATCTCTAGAACTACCTTAAATCAACAATCTTACCCTACTAGCACAAAACATTTATAAAATATTGTATAAATATTTGTTGTAATATTAATACAATATTTAATAACATTTACAACAAATTAATTAAATATTTATAAACTGTCCAGCATTAAAATACCTTTTAAATGTGTTCTAAATATTTTTATATATTATATAAATATTTTATAAATATTTGTAAATATTTAAATTACTTATAATTATATAACTGTATGAATAAATAACATAACGTAATGAATATTAAATTATTTTTTATAGGGCATTGAAATCAGCGTTCGGTTTCTTGTAAGATTCATAGTATGAAACACTATTAATGTTTAAGGTATAACATGTTGTAGATGTCATTGAGATTTTGATTAAATTTGACATTTTATTATAAAAACGTTTCCAACGTATTAAAAGATTTGATTGAAAACGTGTTTTGCATCTTATAAAAAAGTGTTTGCCATATATTAACCATTTACTGGTGAAAAGTCACGAATCATCACTTCGTTTGTTAGTGTGAGTGACTATCTGTGTCCTTCTTTTTCTTCTTTTGTTGGCATAATAGTGTTTCTTTAATTATCTGCCATATTGAATATGGTGGGAGAAGCTAGCACCAGTAAATGGTTAAAACATGAAATATGTTTTAAATCAACACACCTTTTTGAAAACACACAGGCATATAAAACAATAAATTTTGTAAAACATTTATCTTATATCGTGTTTCATGTTTTCCACGACAATACACTCAAATCCCGCATAGCTGTCCGAGTGAATGTCAGCTTCTTTTGCGTAGGTGTCCACAAACGGGGACAATGCCTCATCCCCACCCTTAACTTTGCAACATTTGTATATGTCCGTAATCAGGGAGCGAAGCCCCCCGATTACACAAAACATACTTTTAAAATGTTTAAAAGTACTGAAAAACAGCGATGCAAGATTATACAAAGCCCCCCGATTACACAAAAATATATATTTTTTGTGTAATCGCCATATTCCATAGTCATATTCCAGACTATGGAATATGGCAGACAGGTCATGGTCCATATATGGTTCATATATTGTTCATATATAGTCCATATATGGTCCACATATGGTTCATATATGCTTCATACATGGTCCATATATGGTCTATATATGGTCCATTATGCTCCATATGTGGTTCATATATAGTCCATATAAGCTCCATAAATGGTTCATATATACTTCATGTACGGTCCATATATGCTCCATACATGGTCCATATATGCTCCACACATGGTCCATATATGCTTCATATGTCCCAGAAACGTCTTACGGGAAGACAATAGTATATTATGCACCATGGGAAATAATATTGTAATCGCACGAGGTCGGGTTTTTCAATTATTTCCCATGGTGCATATGATATTTTATGTTACGAGTACACGTAAAACGCCATTTTTCTAAAACTCTCTAGGGAGAAAAATGGCGTTTTGCGTGTACGTGTGACATAAAATATTTATAGACAGGAAGCAAAATATTTCAAGGGAGCAAAATGATTACAGATAGGGAGCAAAATATTTCAAGGGAGCAACATTTCTCTGGGGAGCAAAAATGGGTTTTGCTCCCGCTAAATAGGCACTTTTTGGGGCATTTTGCGTGCACGTATTACAAAAAATATTTTGTTTATATTCTTTTATTTATATTTCTATAGTGTTTTGTATTGTCAATTACTATAATTATATTTACAAATCTGTATTTATTATACGGAAGTTTTCTAACTTTGATTAATATAGATATTCAATTTTCAAATTACCCGCCATTAACGCTACATACAAGAATATATCAAAATGTAAACAGTGAGGGCGACTAATGAGGGAGGTTAGGACACTTTCCCGGGAGGAATTTGGACACCTATGCGAAAGGACAGCTATGCGGTGGACACCTTCGAGGGATTTGCGTGTACTTTGAAAAAACCTGTTTTGCAGTGTACAAACAATTCTTGCTACTGTGGTCAGTTAACAAAGATTGCCAAAGGCACTCACTAATAATTTATGTAAGATTCCGCCGATGTTTCGTCTATATATACACCGAAGATGTGTGCGTGCATCGTGCGCACACATTCATCTTTGATGGATAGACAGATGACATCCACCCATAGGTTCAACCACAATACAAAGCATCGTAGCAAGCTTCGGCTACAATTCCACTACGATTCAAGCGAGTGGTTTAGCTACCGTAGAAATAAACGCAGTAGGCATCAACAATAGGTCTTGCCACGGTTCAACCATATGTCTGACCATGAGTCTAACAACAATTTTTGTCACGGGTTTTGCAATGGTATGATGAAGAACCATAATAATAACATATGCAAATTATTCGAATAAAATATAAAAATAAACTACTCGAGTTCTTAACGAAGTAGTGATATCGCATATTACTGACAATTGAACCAGAGTCCTTTGAGTTACTAGTCCGTCACACATCCCCTTGGCCACGGAAGCAGACGCGGAAGATTGAGCATGCGGCTTGGGACCGTATTCAGAAGTCTGTCAGATCATTGTCGGAATGAATATTTGTCGGATCTCTATGTTTTTCCCATAAGAGAAACATAGAGATCCGACAAATATTCGTTCCGACAATGATCCGACAGACTTCTGAATAAGAGCCCTGTCTTATCTCAGCACCCCGCCGTCTCCATTCAGCCAGCTGGTATAATCACCTGCTGGTAAAACGAGTACCGTTTTTTTTGTATTTTTTCTAATAATCTGTATATGTTATTATTACGGGTCTTCATGTCGAGGCAAAATCCATGGCAAAAATTGTTACACCCATGTCCAAAAATATAATTGGTTCGTTGTAAGATCCATGGCTGATGCCTGCCGCGTTTCGTTTTACCGTGACCGTACTGCTGGCTGGAATCGTAGTTACACAAAATTGTTATTACACATCCATGGCAAAACCTGTGGTTGGAATCATAGTGAAAGCCTGCTATGGTTCATCATATCGTAATTGATCCTATGGTTGGACCAGCGGATGTTTCATGCGTAATAATTCGGCATGATTTATGGCTAATTCCTATCATGGTTAAAATCGTGGCATTTGGCCGCGTCCCAGAGCGTAATTAACGCTATATCCATGGCTCAATCGTGACAATGCATACGCAATACAAATTAAAAATCAAATTTGTAAACCAGTAAAATACAAAGTAACATTTCTGTATCTCCGCGCTTTATACGTCACTAATTTCTAACCATTTTATAGTGGTACCAGGTACTTGATAATTTTGCATTTGGAAAAAAATGCCGCATCGCAGAGATTGAATCTTCCTCGAAGTTTGTATGTATTGTGGTGACGCGTTCCCTCAAAGTGGGGCATAGTTCGAGGACTCCTTCCCACAGTTTTTTCGTTTGTGCTTCACTTTTCTTTTCGATGCAAATCCAAATAACTAGATACATCTGTATTGAAATAAAAATTTTATTTTGAAATAAATGCGTGCGTATTTCAATTGAAGTTTTACAACAGCAAACAATATATGAGACATTACACTGTAAAAAAAACATGTAACATTCCACGCTGTTTTACGTCATATATAACTTAAAACTACAGTTTCAACGAATAAATACGTTATATATAACGTAATTTTCCGAAACAAACGTAAAATATTCAAAGCGTAACGTAAATGAATTTTACTTCCGTAATGTCCTATGTATTTTCTCGCAAAGAACAAAAATTTTCGTAAAAATGTGGATTTTTACGTGAAATGTGAATTTGTCGCCATCTTTGGTTAGGTTGGCTTCATTATAATTATATTCATTCATATCAAATAAAAACATCTGTCGCACAACGTAGCATACGTTCATACAAATAATTTTTAATTTTTCATATAAAAAATTCTGTTTGTAATAAATTATTAAAATCATTTAATCAAAAAGATCTGTCAAATTCTTAGTTTCACAAATATATTTATATTGTCTAAATATAATCTAAAAACACGATTGAAGTTATTACGTTTTTATTAATTTATTAACAATAAATTAGTAAATGTAACTGATATGTAATCATATATAACTGTAATAAAAATGAATAAATATAAAACATAATAATAAAAAATTAGTGGTATATCTTATTAATATATTGCAGTTTCAGAATAAGGTTATGTATCCTTAAAAACTGTCAAAATTATTTACTGTAATTTTCCGCGACAAACGGAATCATTACGTTACTTTGCGGAAAATTTCATCAAATTTGATGGCAACTGGATTACGTTATATTTGAAGAAATGTTACACAACTCTTTTTACAGTGTACAACGTTTGCAATTAAACATATAATTATAACAGTACAATTAGTAAAGTTATCCTGATAGCCACATTTGTGGAAAGGCTGTAGCCATATAAGATGGTAAAGTGTCCCCGCACGAAATAAGAAATCAATTATTGGATATGTTTACTAAGTGTAAGAAAAAAAAGTTTAACATATAATTTAACCCCCAAATTTTAATTTAACCTCCCTCTTCTCAAAACAATAAAAATCTGATTTTAACAAATTATTTTTTTTCTAGGAATTTTGCCAACTAATATGAACCAAATTTTAACCGTATAAAGAGGGGGCAACCTTTTGAAAATACACATTTTTATATATTTTTGGTGCCAAATTTGAATTTTTAACAATTATTAAAGTTTTCTAAATTTTATACTTATCACTTATCTAAATTTTACACTTATCATTATTATTTATCACTTCAGTTTTTACAAATTTCGTGTTTTGCAAATTGAAAACTTATAGAAACTAATTTTTAAAAGAAGTCAGATATATCGGATTCACTATTTTTATTTTATTATTTTATAGGCAGATTTGTAATCTCCAATACCAAAAATCATATTTATATAAAAATTCAATATTGGAATATTAAAATTCATATTGGAACCGTCGCTTTAAATTTTGAAATTTTGTTATATTTGTAATTAGTGACCCCGAAACCTAGAAGGACCCATATTTATGAAAATCTGACTACTTAAAAACTGGTCAGCTGAACATGATGGTTTCCCGGTCGCTGAACTTTTACCGTCTTTGTTAATAACTTTATAAGAAAAAATATTTCATATGAGACTAACCTTAGTGTCACTTTCGATTACGTGGATGAATAGTACTTCCGTCATAATTGGAGTTGTAGGAACGATCTACGTATAAGATATGTCAATAACTGATGACTGATATTATAATAACACTGTGGTAAACCTCCCAAACATATTGTGTTGGGAGAGTTTAACACAGCTTTCTGTTTAACAGACTATCTTTGCATAGTGTGTCAAAACACATTTTTAAATAAATTCTACCAATATGATTTATCGAACATGGGTTTTATAACACTGTATGGGTATGTTCAGGGTTAGATTTTACCATTGGCAAAAGCCGGTTAAATTCGGCTACATTCGTAACTAAGAACGCTGCCGATGGCTGCAGATGGTTTGAGCTTCCTGTGATTTTTTTGGAAGAATTTTTTTAACGACGATTAGGACTGTTAGAACACACATAATTGTAAACAAAATTATTTTAACTCATTATTACCCATTGTTATGGTACATAAAGACATTTATGTTGTAAGTATTTATAGAAACTGTTATCTTCCACGCCTATGTAACGTACAGAAAAATAGCCAATTTCAGAATCATACTGAAAAGTGAAGTTTTATGTACACTACGTTATCGCTCGCAATGAAAAACTAACTTTTCTGTATGATCTGAGTTGCTATTCACTGTACGTTTAAAATAGCAATAGAAAAAAGCGGTCTCTTAACAGTTGCTGCAAAAATTATTAAACGCAATTTCTGCAAAAATTACACGGACAAAAATTTCTTGTAGTAACCACATTCATTCTTGTAATTTTCAGTCTTGCGTCATGGGATGTACACAAGTAGACTAACATGGGAAAACCCCATGTCGAACTTGTGATTATCACATGTGTAATGGGTATATAATAAGAGTTTGTAGATGTCACGTGATTGTCATGTTTGAGTCACAAGATTATGGTCACGTGAAATATCCAAATTATAGTAATGTACAATCTACAGGAATTTTTTCCGTGTAAGGTTTGCAAACTTGTATTTGTTAGTATCGCCTCGTACACAAACCACACCCAGCTTGCAATTGTCAACTTTGCGCGCTTGTTGCGTTATATATTATTTCCGCACAGATAAGTGTGCGAAATGGAATGGATAGCATTTGTTTCACATACTACTTTCAGTAAAATCTAAAACTCAGATTTGTTTTCATCGTAGATAGAACAACAAATTATGTGTGTGTAGAGCGTAATAGGAATTTGAAACCCGTGTATTGTCAGCACTCGCTTTGCTCGTACTGCCAATCACACTCGTGCGAAATATCTCCCATTACGCTCTAAATACAAAAATATAGTAGAAACTATAACGAGTCCGATATCTCTGTCCTCTTTCGCATATACATTGTTTATTAGAAAAGCGAGACAGAGTGACAGGGCTCGTTATAGGTTCTATTGTAATTATTTTTTCTTTTTCAAAGAGAGTCTAACATATTTTCAATAGAACACATTAATTTATATGAATGTTTATTTTGTACACATGAATATAGGCGTTTACCTAACATTGGTAATGTGAGAATAACTTTGAAATGTTTCTCCAATTATTAATACCTTTTTTATAGTGGTTATTGCACTAATTGTTTAACATTTCCTCTCTACTGGGTTATACTTACTACAAAATTTTGTTGTACTGCCAACGAGATGCAACTTGCAAGAGCAGTTGTTAGTTCTGCTTTACTTAAAAATAACATTTGTGAACCGTCATTCACGTTGATGACTTTTTGCTCTAATATTGATGTGTACTTATAGCTTTCAACAGCTGTAATCAATTCATGAAAACTTCCAGGCTCTTGTGGTCTTTCTTGTAAACGTGCTATAGATAATCGATTTATTAACGTCTTACGCGTAAATTTATCAGCAACTTCGGGATATCTGAAATATTATTTTTCTATTAATTTTAGCTGTTAAAATTGTTACATTCAATATAAATTATTCAACATTTTACCAGTACTGTATTTAGCACTCTTAATATACATTGTCCGGCGAAAGTTTTCATTCCGTCAAATTCTGCTGAATTTTAAAATTTCAAAGATGTTTCGATAAATTGAATCGTTTTCTTTAAGACCTAGTAACACTTGACCCGATTGCCTCATAATAAATAAACTCTGCCCCCTTCGATAAAGCAATGTTTTCAAGCAGGGAAAAAAGTAAATTTTGAAGCTTTCTAAAAAGTTAAAACTTCATCAGTTGTTTCATTTTGACTTGAAATCATGGTGTTCATGTCACTGTAAATTTAAAAAATTTGCATTTATGTTATGAAATAGCCAAATTAGGGCAATTTGAAATTTGCACTGCATATCAGCACTTTTTCATCGAAAATAAATAATTTGTATTAAAACCGTTCAGACTTCATGGAAAAGTGATGTAAATGTTAATTAACGGAATGTTATGATATGTACAACCCTGTAACGCCCAAGATTTGTTTTTCAGTTTAACAAAAAAGTGAGATGTACTTTATAAACTTATTTTTATATGTTCAAAAGGATTATTCCCAATGTAGCACTGATGTTTTGTCGAGCGCTACAGGGTTAGAAATAATGTAATATAATAATATGCATAACAATAAATTTATAAATGACGATATTCCAAATGTTGCACTAGCGCAATGTTAGGCGTTACAGGGTTATAGGGATATGATGTTATATACTTTTTCATGATTTCTCAATGTTTTAAAGCAAATCATTGATTCTCTGTGAAAGTGCTGAAATGCAGTTTCCTTTTTAAATGGCTATAATTTGACTATTTCACAACCAAAACGTAATTTTTTTTAATTTACAGTGAAACGAACAAACATTAAGATTTCTCGTGGAAATGAAACAGATGATGAAGTTTTAACCTCTTGGGAAGCTTCCAAGTTTACTTTCTCTGGTTTGAAACATTGGTTGCTTATGGAGGGCGAAGACAAATCATTATGTGGTAAATCGACACAAAAGTTGAGTAAACCTTAAACAGAACGATACAACCTTTGAAAACATGTTTGAAATTTAAAAATACAATACAATTTCACGGAATGGCGAAAATTTTAATACTTTCAAAACATCATAAAGTTGAGCGGAAACTGTTGCCGGGCAGTGTATATTTTCTGATTTAGTCATATCAAAGGCTTACAGGCAACACAGAACTACATTGATCCATTTAGATTCAATGTGGATCCATATTGTGTTCACATGGTTTCATAATGTGTTTATATGAATCCATTTCATACCCACATGAAACCTGCATATGTGGATACTTGAAGGAAATTTTTGAATTCATATATATATATATATAAGTAAATGATTAGGTTGGTAAAGAGTCTCACTTCTGTTCGAAGAATGTGCAGTTGAATTCTTGGTTAACTTTTTTTGTGTGATCCTAAATATCGTAGTGAAGCTGGCAGAAGATTCCCAACAGAAAATTTGTCCGGTGGTACTCCGACAGTGGTACTTTGTCACATTAGAAAACAATATTTTTAAGCAAAATAATAAGATTAATGATCCGATAATAACGACAGCTAATACCAAGTGTTACAATAAACAATAATAATATTTTAACAATACTTTTTATGTAAACAAATAAATTCGAAAAATAAGTTTTTTCTAAGTATGAATTATCTGCTAGCTAAGGTAATGTGCTCAGTCTTTGACAGTATAAGAGGTTCGATTTATTCATCCCAGAAGTGTAATATGAAAATTAGCTTGAATATGTATATAAATTGTATTTTCAGATAGAATAACATCTTAACTATCAAAAAATCATTGTTTATTCTTTACTATTTTAATTTATTCGGAATTAATACTTAAAGTTGCACATTGTGCAAGTGTAAAAGTGATGGACACATATTGAAATAACCATATTGGATGAAAACGTGAAACCACTTTTGGTGGAACCTACAATAAAATATAATTTTAATTTAAATCAAAAGCTTGTAGAGTTACACAGTAAAATGTTTCATCTATTCGAAGGAATAATTTTGTATTAATGTTTCATTAAACTTTGCTTGTATTTCCCATTTCTAGCTTAAATAAATTGTCAATCACTGGTCACCTGTCAAAGACTGGGGATTTAACATATTACTTGAGAACATAATAGACAATAACTCTGCAAAGTTTAAACAAGATTCATCAAAAATATTTTTTGTTATTAACAAATAAATGTAAGAAACACGTTTTTTTAAATTTGTGAATGGTCTGCTGGCTAATTACTAGGCATGTCAATTGAACTTTGGTACTGTTCAAACATTTTATATTATATTTTTCAA
Organism: Oxyteleia sp. ZL-2020; assembly: GCA_022817205.1. Taxonomy (NCBI): domain Eukaryota; kingdom Metazoa; phylum Arthropoda; class Insecta; order Hymenoptera; family Scelionidae; genus Oxyteleia; species Oxyteleia sp. ZL-2020. Next base: position 9,733 of record JABFPW010000030.1, read on the forward strand.
TCATTACATTAAATATTATTATACATTAATTTATTTATTAAATTGATTTATAAGTAACATAAAATATCTATATTATAACATGAAATATATAATTAATAATAATATATATGCAATAAACACTCTGAACTATTTGAACTGTTCAAAATTCATATGTTCAGAGTTCAAAGACGTTTATTATAATATTAATTATACATTTTATATTATTTTTTACGTGTTTCATGTTATTTAAACATCGAAGAAATTAATAAATTCATTCATAATAATTTATATGGAAACTGTTAAAAAATATAATAACAAATGTTTGAACAGTACCAAGTTACATTTGACATGCCTACTAATTACATCTTATCTATGCCTGAGCAAACTGTCACATTGAACATGTTGCTGGAGAACATTATAGATTGTAATTATTATTATTATCTATAAGATTTTATTAGCCAGCAGAATACTCAGAATTTGGAAAAACTTTTTTTTTAAATTTATTTCTTTATAAAAAAAATAATTTAATGAATCTTGTTTAAACGTTGCAGAGTTATTGCCTATGATGTTCTCAAAAATTCTGTTAAATGTTAGAGTTTGCTCAGGCATAGATAAGATTTTATTCGCTAGCAAATAATTAATACTTCGAAAAAACTTATTTTTTCGAATTTATTTGTTTATATCAAAAAATACTGTTAAAGTACTATCATTGTTGTTTATTATTACACTTAGTATTAGTTTCCATTATTGTAGTATCGTTAATCTTATTATTTTACTTAAAAATATTGTTTTTAATTTGACATGAGAACTACTGTCGGAGTGCCACCGGACGAATTTTCTGCCAGCTTCACTATATTATTTTTTGTCCTACCTACGGTGAAAACGCGGCGTTGCGTGCTTACGAACTGTGCGGAATAAGAACAATTGCACACAGTTCTAAGCGGCGCATGCGCAGTTTGCGAGCGTGCGGACAATGCCTTTTTCCGCACAGTTAGCCGTGCGAAATGGATTTGTCCGCACAGGTGGCCGTGCTTTGTTTTCACCGTTTTTTTGTTTACATGGCAGCCTTGTTTTCACCGTAGATAGGACAAAAAATTATGTGTGTATCTTGAGCGTAATGGGAATTTCGCACTCGCGTTGTCAGCTCTCGCTTCGCTCGTGCTGCCAATTCGCACTCGTGCAAAATACTTCCCATTACGCTCTAGATACACAAATAACTATTAAATGGCACAAATGACAAAGAACCAGGAGACTTAACCAAATTTTTAATGAGTGGCGTTGTCAATCTTTAGCAAAGAACACCGGTAACCACTATTATTAGTACATCTGAGTTATCGGCAGTGGTAGTACGTGGATATGATTTTCGTGGATTGATTTCAGTTGTAAGTTTTGTTGTAAACTTTTGATTTTTTTATTAGGGTCAAACAGGATAAAATATACTAAAATAGACATCCAACTTCTGGTTTTTTGTTAATAGGCATATAGACAGAGTCATATTAAATAATATTAAGGGGACCGTTCAGCAAAATGGCTAAAACTAGATCTACTTGACCGATTTTTATGAAATTTGGACACTAGTAGATGTCATATAATATATTACGAAAGTGTAATAACATTTTAAAAAAAATTATGCACCGTCATTTTTTTTTTAAATTAACAAAAAATAGCCTATATTTGAATAGTTCTAGGTACACCAATTTGTATCTAATTATGATCTAATTACTGGCAAAGTGTTCGGAAATTAATAGTAAATAAATCTGTAAGACAAAATTTTTATATCATTTTCCATTCAACAGTAATCCACGAACATGTGGAGGCATGTCAAAAAACAATCAAAAATCACCCTTTTTTCGTGTTTTTGTTTACATTTTCAAGTATAACTTTTCGAATACTTAATTAATAAAAAATCTGTTTTGCGGATTTGTTCTTTATTGAATGTCGAACACGTTCATCAAAACTGCATCAAAATCTGATGAAAATTCGTGTACTTATGATTTTTTTAATTCAGAAAATGCCGAAAAAAAGTTTTCAAAATAAATGTGTTTAAAGTTTCAAGTTTTATTTATTTACAGTAAACATGATGAAAACCTAGTACATAGGTACTAGGTTTTCATTATTACATTATTACAATTAATCCTAATTGGCGATTCCAGGACCATAAGAAGGACCTTTTTTTGGTATATAGCAATCAGTCGCTTTTTGTTTTTTTGCCTCACGCACATATCGGCTCTCCTCGGTAAATCGCGCTTTGCTCCGATGCACATTGCCTAAATTTCGTTGTCATGCGATTTTAAGGGTACCGTTCACCCAAATGGCTACTTTAGTATTTATTAATTGATTCACGTAAATAACATTTTTTTCTTATTTATCTGTATCTATTCAACAAGAAACTGACCCGTAATAATAAAGGAATAACAATTTTATATTTCTTTTTTACCAATCACATCTCAAAACAACATAATTTTCAAAATGCTCCATATACCACCGTTTTCGTCCGATTTCTAATTTTTTATTGTTGTAATATTCAGAAAAGAATAAAGAACAAGTTGTATAGATAGAATTCTGATAATGTTTTTCGTTCAAAAATTACACAGGTGTATAAACAAAAATTTTTTCTGTTTTTTTTAATTGATTCGTTACAAGCTTTTATTTTATTTCATCAATTCAACTTACAATATTCAAATATTCGTATTAAAAACGCGTACAACACGCTGACAAAAAAACTTTTTTTTACGTCTACAAATTTGATAAAGTTACAACGGACTACGAATATGAAACTTCAAAATGCAAAAAGTTCGCGCAAACATTCTCGAAGTTACTTCCCAACTTATCGGGTTGCTATTGGACTCCGAAAAAAGTTTCAAATTCGCGATAGGGTTTCAAAAATTTTCATACTGGCTCGGCAAAATTGAAAAAGAAGAACTCCCCTTGTTATGCTCGCGAGGGAATAATAGAGAATTATCGTCTTTATTCTCTGTGCGTCGTTCGTTTTAATTTTCCTTGTTAATCGCGTTGGGAAATTTCGAAAGTATTTTGCTCGCAACGATTATCGCTACGGATGATTGCAAGTCGCGAAACGTGCAATTGGGTTAGGAAGCTAATCGCAAGCTACGCGTGCAATGTATTGCAAGGTTACGTGGTGATTATATAGATTACACAATGGACAAGGACATTGTATGAATTTGATGCTGCGACCGGGCGCAAATGTAATTTTGAGAACAGAGAGGACCTATAATAGTTGCGCTTGATATAGACACTAATTCCCTCATTTATGCTTAAGTAACAGTACTAAGGTTCGGCGAAGTTTTTTCCACTCGAGCTAATGTTGACGCGAGTATGTTTCAATTAACATTAAACTGTAACAGCTGATCAAGTTTGGCAGAACTGAATTACGAGATGTTATTGGTTCCCTGTAATTTCGTTGTCTACATGTAATATCAAAGGAGAATTGTAATTAAATAGCGGTATGTTAAAAGTTTGTAAATAAACTTATGATATATGATATAATGTATATGATGTATATAACCATTATCATATAAAAAGCCATAAACATTTGAATTTAAAAATTGTCAGATTCCTCAAAACTATGGAGTGGTAAAAAAATTCTGCTTTGGACGCAGAGTCTATTTATTACAAATTGTTCTATGTACTAAAGTTTATTAAAATTAAAAAATTAAAATTTATTATAATAAATTTGTTACATGCAGACAAAAATGTATATTACAAATATTTACTGTAATATATTATAATCTACTTTGCATTAACACTCTGCACTCAAAGCGTCACGAATCGTCAAAATGTGTCTAAGCATAGTTGTGCGTCTGAGTTAATGAAAATGTCGCTTCATATTCTATCCCGTGTTAACAAAGTACAGACGAAGTTACGTGACTTCTACAAATTCAAAATCAAAAAT
>JABFPW010000031.1:0-13592 GCA_022817205.1 Oxyteleia sp. ZL-2020
ATCTAAAGTTATATCAGTATTTAATAGTAAAAACATTTAAACATACTCCGTTATGATAATGATAGTGCTGATGTATTTTATATGATTTTCCACCTATAAAGTGATTTTAATTAGTGCTGTATGTTTCCCCTTGTGGAAATTTTTTTCTGGCTTTTACTCTGGCAAAATTCTGGCATTTCTCTGGGAAAATTCTGTCATTTTCTGTCTAACTCTGTATAATTCTGGCAAAACACAAAATGCCAGAAAAAGTTTGTTTACATTTTCTCTGTCAAAAGTCTGTCAGTTTCTGTATTAAGTCTGTAACATCTCTGGTTCCCTTGATATTTTTTCTGGCTTTTACTCTGGCAAAATTCTGGTGTTTCTCAGGGAAAATTCTGGCAATTTTCTATTTAACTCTGGCTACGTCTGCCTAATTCTGGCAAAATACAAAGTGCCAGAAAAAATTTGTTTACATTTTCTCTGTCAGAATTCTGTCATTTTCTGTATTAAGTCTGTATCATCTCTGGTTCCACATCTGACATTTTTTTCTTCAATTTACTCTGGCAAAATTCTGGCATTTTTCTACTTAACTCTGGCAAATTACAAAGTGCCAGAAAAAATTTGTTTACATTTTCTCTGTCAAAAGTCAGTCATTTTCAGTATTAAGTCAGTAACATCTCTGGTTCTACATCTGACATTATTTTCTTTATTTTACTCTGGCAAAATTCTGGTGTTTCTCTGGGGAAAATTCTGACATTTTTCTATTTAACTCTGGCTAAGTCTGCCAAATTCTGGCAAAATACAAAGTGCCAGAAAAAATTTGTTTACATTTTCTCCCTGTCAAAAGTCTGTCAAAGTGAATTATTTTCCCTATTAAGTCTGTAAAATCTATCGCTCATTGCAAATTGTGCACAACAATTACATTTATGTTTTCTTGGTACGAAGTCAATCAAATTCAGTTAATTCTCTGGCAAATTACGAAATGCCAGAAATATTTATATAGATTTTCTCTGTCAGAAGTCTATATATGCAAGTACAACCATACGCATTAACTGCAAAATTGAAACCAATTTTTTTCATTATATCTCATATAAAAATATAACATTTTAATAGTTTATTTATCCAAAAAATGTATTTATTAAAATGTATTTAAATTTATTGAAAATGCGGTATACAAAATTGAACGTTAAGCACTTACACATCATTATATATTTTGCAAATAAATCTTTTATGTTATGTATTATGTGTAGTATAAATGGGTTCTATCTAACAATAACAACGAAGGATAAATCCCTTATAATATTACAATTATATTTAAAATATAATTATGTTTGCGATGGTATATGTTATATACATTGAAGTGAAGTTTTATTTTAAGAGAATGTCTCATATATTGTCTAAACAAATGAACAGCGTGGTATGCCTTACCGATAACCAATAATGGTTAACTGCATACTGATGCCCAATTTAGACCTGCATACATACAGCATTTTACATATAGAGACATTTTACATTTTACAAATTCGAACGAAAAGCAAAGACTCTACCGTTTGCAACCGAATAGTAGTCTGCTGTTCAACATGTTAATTGCTTCAATTTTTTAAATTTAATGAATTTTTTAACATTGTTGAAATCGTTCGATAAACCAATTGATAACAAAGTTAACAAACTTGTTAACAAAACAGTTTTCTCACAATTGGTTCTGTAAAAGTGTATTTATATAAATTAACACTTCACATACGTCTATAAAAGAATTATTCTATAATAACATACATTGATTTTTCGTTACGGTGACTATGCTCAACCATTCATTATGGATACAGTCAGTAATGGTCTTTGTCATTTAAAAACTGAACTTACTGAACAATAATAATAAGATAAAATAAATTTAATATTATATAATTAATATTTAATAAAATTCCATTTGAAAAAATTTGTGGAAAAAAATGTATTTTTTTCCACATTTCACAGTTTGTAGTCTCGAGAGTACAAACTAATAAGATAAAAAATGTTAAAAATAAAAAATAAATTACCTCTGTAGAGCACACGAACGAAGCCAGAGACGATGTCTCGAACTGCAGAAGAAACCTCAGAATCTCTAAGAAATGCCATTACAAGAAGAAGGATAATTTAATGTATGCTTGTGGTGAAATAGCTGATGAATTAAGAAGCAAAGATACTCTTATTGAACATTCACCCTTAGATTACCGGAAAGCCACTAAAGTGGCTTAAAAAAATTAAAATATTTGAAACAATGTAAAAACATATAATTATAAATTAGTCCTTACTTATGAATATGCAAGTACTACAACCCTTAAGAAAACACACACATATACATATATACACATGTATAAATAGAACAAAGGCACGAAAAAGCATTCCATTAGAAATTGGAGGGTCGCTGAAAAATTTGGCCAACGGGAAGGTGTTGGCCGGGTTCAACTTAACCACATTCAAAATAAAAACAGAACGTTTAAGTACCGTAAAAACAAAAACGGTAAAGACAAAAAAGTAAAATGAACAACAATTAGAAGAATCGCAGTAAAAATGTCTACGGTAAAAATAAAAATCGTTAAAATGAAAAATTATATATGAAAACGGTTACAATACAAAACAAAATTTGTTTTGTATTGTGCTTGTTTTTACGGTAATTAAAATTAAAGTTTTTGATTTGACTGTTATTGAATTGACAGTGTATGTACTTATTACAACCCTATTTAAAGTTTTTATTTGTCGTGTGTATTATTGGTCGTTCGAACTTTATTTAATTTCTATGTCATCGTATTAACGGTGCACATTTTAACATAATATGTTTCCACCGTGTTTATTTTAACAATGCAAGTTTCGGACGTCTTTATTTTTACCGTTTTCATATACAATTTTTACATTTTAACGATTTTTGTTTTCACGGTATACATTTTTACTGCGTTTCTTCTGATTGTTGTTCATTTTACATTTTTATCTTTACCGTTTCTGCTTTAACAAAAACAGTGGATATATGATTTCCGAATCAAATTTTACTCATATTTTTATCCAAAATGAGCATTTTATAACAAATTGGAGGTATGCGAGCAAATTTTGCCAATAGTATCGTATAAATATAAATACGTAAGAAATTCTGTATTTGGTCAAAATTTAAATTCTTCGAATTTTTCCTTACCGTTACGTACCGAAAAGCCGCTATAATGGCTCCGTCAGTGTCAGGGACTTTGATCGGAGTATCACTAAAAGATATGTATGAAATTTTTCAAGCTTCTAATTAATTGTCGGTATTGTATATCCCGGGTTAAATTCGAAGGGTTAAAGAAAAAGAAACTTCGCCCTTGATACATTACGCATCAAAGGTGCAGTTTCGTCAATTGCAACGAGTGTGAAAATGGACGACACTCCATCCATGTTATATATCATATTTTTTTGTCATAAGTGCACTGAGAAGTGGGTTTTCGAGACCTGTTTTACAATATTACTGCCGCCCTGTTTTGCGGGCGGAAATATTATTCCTGCCCTAAAAACAGGACGGCAATATAGCGGTCAGAAATAGGCTACATTTCGCCCTCAAAACAGACCTCCAAAACCCACTTTTCCGTGCATGCGTGATAAATTAGTATATTATGAACTAAGGGAGTAAAACGAAGTTTTACTCTCGAGAGAAATGAACAAATCAGACTTTGAGCAATTTATTTGTGACAAAATATTTATAAATAAGCAGCGTTTACATTACGATTCTGTTATCGTAAAATATTCTTAAGTTAAAAAGCGTGACTGCGGTTCTCAGTAAACAACGCACGCAGTAAAATATAAAGCAAGTTTTCCTTTAATTTAGGCAAAGCGACCCTATAAGAAGTAATTAAAGAATAATTCCGACAATTTATGGGGCAATTTTCACTCGTATTTGGTAAGTTTGTATTAAGGGGACCCTGAAGAGTCAAACTGACTATATTTTATATTTATCACAAAAATATGAAACTTTGGGCTATGACATAGTTCGATGAAACAATTTCAATGATCATTAGAACGGCCCTGGAGGAGGGCCTTAAAGGGCCCAAAAAAATATAAAAATTTCAAAAAATGACTTCTTTTTAAAATGCTATCCCTTATTTGTAGAAAATGCATATTTTTAGTAGTACACCAAATTTCTAGTCATAATATTGAAAATTATAAGAAGAGATAGAACTTTTGTAAATATCGAGTTCAGAGATTTAATTATTATTCGTGGGTTTTCGGGGTCACTGAATACGAATTCATTATCATATTTAGAAAATCCCAAGATCGCGGATCCAAAATGGCGTCTGTAAACATGAAAATCCTTGGAAAATCAAGTAATTTTCCAGTAATTTATTACCCAGTGGATTTTCGTGTCGCTGAATACGAGTCCGTTTTCAAATTTTGAAAATTCCAAGATGGCGAATACAAAATGGCGTCTGCAAACATGAAAATACTTGTAAAATTGAAAAATTTACTTGAAATTTGTTACTTGGGAGTTTTCGGGGTTGCTCAACACGAATTAGTAATTCAAATTTGAAAATTCCAAGATGATGGATTTCAAATGGGTCCGGAAAACAAGAAAATATTTGGAAAACTGTGTAATTTACCTGAAATTTGTTATTCGGGGGTTTTCGGTGTAGCTGAACACGATTTCGTTACCAAAGATTTCGTGAAAAATGGATTTTTACAAGAAATATTAATTTTCTGGGGCGGATATGTGGCACAGACAGTACATGGCCCCGAAGTGCACATAGCCCCGAAAGTGCGTGGCTCAAAAAAGACACGATACAGAACATTGAAAATGGCGAAACTGCTTAAAACAGGTTTTCATAATTATAAAGAAGTCGTGTTCAGTGACTCTGAAAACTCCCAAGTATCAAATTTCACGTCAATTACACAGTTTTCGATGTATTTTCATGCTTTTCGGCACCATTTTGAATTAGCCATTTCGGAATTAAGAAATGTTGATAAAAGATTCGTGTTCAGCAACCCCGAAAACCCCCAAGTAAGAATTTTCAAGTCAATTATTCAATTTTACAAGTATTTTCATTATTGCAGACACCATTTTGGATCCGCCATCTTGGAATTTTCAAATTTTGATAACGAATTCGTGTTCAGCGACACCGAAAACCCCCGAATAACATATTTCAGGTAAATTACACAGTTTTCCAAATATTTTCATGTTTTCCGGACCCATTTGGAATTCATTATCTTGGAATTTTCAAATTTGAATTACTAATTCGTGTTCAGCAACCCTGAAAACTCCCAAGTAACAAATTTCAAGTAAATTATTCAATTTTACAAGTATTTTCATGTTTGCAGACGCAATTTTGTATTCGCCATCTTGGAATTTTCAAATGTTGATAACGGACTCGTATTCAGCGACACGAAAATCCACTGGGTAACAAATTACTGGAAAATTACTTGATTTTCCAAGGATTTCCATGTTTACAGACGCCATTTTAGATCCGCCATCTTGGGATTTTCTAAATTTCATAATGAATTCGTATTCAGTGACCCCGAAAACCCACGAATAATAATTAAAAAAAGCGTCAAATGTAAGTCGATTTATCGGTGATCTCAGAATTCGATATTTACAAAAAATCTATCTCTTCTTACAATTTTCAATATTTTGACTAGAAATTTGGTGTACTACTAAAAATATGCTTTTTCTACAAATAAGGGATAGCTGTTTAAAAAGAAGTCATTTTTTGAAATTTTTATATTTTTTTGGGCCCTTTAAGGCCCTCCTGCAGGGCCGTTCTAATGATCATTGAAATTGTTTCATCAAACTATGTCATAGCCCAAAGTTTCACATTTTTGCAATAAATATTTAATATATAGTCAGTCTGACTCTTCAGGTCCCCTTAATAATTTAGAAAAATCTTTACGTTTGGAAACTTTTAGAAAAGACATTACACTTTTCCTCATAAATTGTCGGATTTATTGCTACATTAGTTCTTATAGGGTCACTTTGCCCAAATGTATAGGAAAACTTACTTCACATTTTTCTGCGTGCTGTTTTATGTCGATATTAGTTAAATAAATTGAAAAATTAGTTTTGGCGGGAAACTGCAAATTTGAACTTCACAATCGAGTTAGACATGCTCTTAATAAATAAAGTCAGTAATATAAAATACATGATATGAATTATAAAACGATAGGTAATTATAATATAATGCATTCATTAGATATACAATACATTTTTTTTCAATAAATCAGCCGTCTTAAAATGTTTTCTTTTCAGTTATCATGTAATTGTACATCTAAAGATTTGTACATCTAAAGATACATTGCAGTAATTGCTTGACATACATGTTGCGAAGTACATTATTTATTTACATTACATTCATTAAATTGATAAAATATTTTATTTTTATTGATATAAGTATCAATCTAACAGATATCGCTGCATGGAACATTAATATATGAAAACAGGAAATTGCAATGTAAATAAACACCCGTGCGAACTAAATTACTGAAAATCTCTACAAATATCTCTGAGGTTTTCAAAGTTTTATGGAGTTTTACAGACTTAATTTTGCTTGTCAAATGGAGAGAAAAAATCTGTAAAAATGGGAACTCTCACGACGTTTGCAGATTTTCAGCAAATATTAAACAGAATTATTGCAGAGATTTTGCAGAGTTATTTGCACGGGTTTTGAGAGATTTGTTTGTACAAGGGTACATGTCGATATTAAGGAGCGGATATGTGACCCCGAAATGAATACGGCCCAGAAAGTGCGTAGCTCAGAAAGAACACGAATCAGAAAAAACGTGGCTCAAAAAGAACACGAATCAGAAAAGACGTCGCTCAAAATAAACTTGAAACAGAAAAAACGTCGCCCAGAACGAATGCTAATCAGAAACGACGTCGCTCAGAGCGACCACGAACCAGAAACGACGTCGCACAAAACGAACGTGAACCGTAAACGACGTCGCCCAAAAATTATTTGGCCCAGAAAATGCTTCGCCCGTAAAAGACATGAATCAGAAACGACGTCGCACGAAATAAACTTGAAACAGAAAGAACGTCACACAGAACGAACGCCAATCAGAAACGACGTCGCTCAGAACGAGCACGAACCAGAAACGACGTCGCACGAAACGAACGTGTACCGTAAACGACGTCGCCCAAAAAGTACTTGGCCCAGAAAATGCTTCGCCCATAAAAGACACGAACCGTAACATTGAAAACGGCGAAACTGCTTAAGGTAAATTTTTATGAATAAACAGCAGATTTTTATTACACACAAATTACAAACAAATAAATAAACTGCAGATTTTTATTAAACAGCTGGTTTTTAATTATAAACAGCAGAAGAACTGCCAACAGTTCTTCTGATTTTAAAACTACAATTAGATTTTTATACATGAAAACCTGCCTTAAGGGGGCATGCCTACCTGCAAACTTTCAAAAAATGCATTTTTCAATTTTTACATAGTTTTAATCCATAATCGACGAGGAAGGTGTTTCTTATGGCCCAGGGATTGCTGATACTGTGTAAGTATCTGTTTTTTTAAAGTAATCGTAATGAAAACCATATTTTAAACTTCAAACGCAATTATCTCAAAACCGCTTTTTTAAATGCGGTGACAACGATAACTGGCGAACCGATGAACCAATATACTTACTATCTCTCCAAAATGTTCTACAATAAATTCTCTAGAGAGTAATCGTTCGATTTTATTCTACAATTACAATTACTATATTTTTTGAGCGGTCAAAGTCATATTTTATTGGTCGAAAAATAAACTTCTTTTTCAAACAGTCGCCATTTTGTTTTTTATTATTATTTTTCAAAAAGGAACGATTACTCTCTAGATCTAAGCTTAAGAATCAATGTTTATTATATAATTAATGTTTCAGATGAAAATTATAGAGGGCAGCGTTGTCACCGCAACCCACCCCAAAAATAAGGACCTTCCAGGATCCCATGGCTAACTGGACTAAAATTGATTAAAAATGTCTGGAAAAATTCTCAAATAAAGTTAAATGTATATGTAATAAAGGGCCAAAAACGTTTTTATAAAAAGTATTTTAGTTTCTCCGAAAAAAATTCCTACATTTACCCCATTTTTACAGGTCTGCAGGTAGGCATGCCCCCTTAATGAAACTTTTGTTTGCATATAACTAAGTAAATATATTTAACATAAAATTGTATTTCATACGTTAATATATTGTATACATTTTTTTGTATATTGCACTTAAATAAAAGAGACCTATTACATCTGGTAAAAGTGGAATATAAAACAATATGCAATCAGTTTACAATAAATTGAAATTGAAATTTTAATATTTCTAACATTTGTTGAAATACATTGGCATATACCTGAGTCATACTAGATTCGAAAACAATAGTAATCATACTAAGCCATGGATTAGTTGTGCCTTGGCTTAATGCTGCAGCGAGACATAATAACCACATACTTTTCATTCTGAAATTTCAAAATACTGGTGAATAGAATAGTCTTGAAAAAATGTAATCGTAATTCACCAAAATTCAAATTAATATAACTTCGCTGAATATCATCATAATTTTTTTTAAATTTTTTGTCACATATAGTGCAGGTCATCCTCATTCAAAATCCTTATCATCGTGAACAAAATTATTATTAAAGAAATAATGAAAAAATATATAATGAATCGTTGTTAAGGTTGTACTATCACGATCTCTAAAATGTGGTCAAATAGGATACTAAATGCAAGAAAATAAATTCAAATTTAAGTTAAATAAATTGTTTTTCAGTATTATTGCACATCATTTTCATTGAAAATATGTATATCCCAATAATTTGTATCATTTTTATTATCAACAGTTAAAAGTGATTTGTCATGTATAGTTGTTGAACTGACTAAAATGAAGTGTTTTTTGAGTTTTTTTAAACAAACAAAAAACAGGTACTTTTTTACCACCTTTTTTCTCGTTCAAATGTTTATTTTACTATAAAATAATACAGTAAACTAATAAAATATTTTTTAACATATTTCACAAACTTCCACTGATAAAAATATTAAAAAACATTAATTGTTTAACTTATAATGACATTTGTTTATTACATCGTACGGTAAGAATAATAAACAAATAGCATTACAAATTAAACAATTAATGTTTTTTAATATTTTTATCGGTGGAACTTTGAGAAATATGTTAAAAAATATGTTTATTAGTTTACTGTATTATTTAAAAATAAAATAAACATTTGAATGAGAAAAAAGGTGGTTAAAAAGTAACTGTTTTTTTTTGTTTATAACTAAATAATTTTATGACATTTTTAATTCATTCTTTCGGTTTTATAAATTTTATTTCATCCTTTATATGGTATACGTATTACACTGGAAAAAATATCAACCTTGGATCAACATTAAGTCAATGTTGAAATTATATTGTGAAGGACACTCAAACGTATATATTGAGATGAAACAAAGACAAAAACAAAGAAAAACAAAACAAAATTGATCCTATATTTATCTTTCTTTAACCTGAAAGTTTACGTTTGCGTATCCTTCACAATGTAATTTCAACATTAACTTAATGCTGATCCACGGTTGATATTTTTTCCAATACGTGTACTTAGTTATGAATATGTTTACTATGAGCAAATATTTTATCAGGAAATAAATATCGGCTGATTCTTTGTTAAATTTTGAATTTTTTGATAACTATTTTAATTCTAAGAAATGTTTGAGAATTTTTCCAAGCAGTTTTTGATTCGTATTCCACATACCGTAAAAGAGAGACAGAAAACAATTCAGACAGTGACAATTAATAAATTCTACGTTTAACTCATGAAGTCGGAAATGTCTTTTAGAATCTTGGTGTGAAGACCATGGAAATAGTGCGCATGCATTAGTGCTGTCATTTGGATAACCTTGATGGGAGTGTCCTATTGTTTATTTGTGTAGCATCGGTGAGTTTTGGAGGTGATATAGAATTTGTGTTATTGAGTTAACAAAGAATCGTCTAATATTTATTTCGTGATAAAATATTTGCTTGCAATAAAGATATTTACAAACAAGTATATGAATGTCACTCAATGTGAGGTTATGATAAATCTGAGTTTATGGATCAATTCTATGTCACCTTAATACTTAAAGTGAATTTTGTATGTTATTAAAACCTCCATCTATAAATATATAATGCTGACTTTAATATTTTCTTCCTAAATTTAAATAACAAAAGTTATTATTTTTTGAAGAATTAACTTTTTCCAACATGTTGGGTAGAGAACTTTTTTTAATTATGTTAAAGAACTGATTTATGTATTTACAACTTGAAATTTATGTAATATGAAACTTATGTTTCAATGAAACAGCATCGTGATAAAACAGCCGCAGTTAGTTACATCAACTCCGCACCAAATCGTGACTGGACCGTTTTACCCAATGTATGGTTAATGCGACCCAGGAACCACGTTAAAACTATTTATAATTACTTCCAACTTAACGTCTGTATAATATTTTCAATCTTAATTTATTTATCGACTGATTTGGCAGACTAAACCTACCTATAAATTTCGGATTTAATATGAAACATGTCGAGAGTCTCCAGTAGCTCTGCGGAAAGAGCATCTACCCGCATATGAGAAGGTCGTACGTTCAGTTCCTATCTGGAATAAAGTTTTGATTTTTTTGACGAGATGTTTCATATTGAAATCGTTAATGTTAAAATAAAAAATGTAAAATTCGAAATTTATTGATAAGTTTTGACTGTCAAATCAGTGGATAAATTTACTAATAATATAATTATGTCGGTTTGAACATGCCGACATGTTACAAGAAGAATTTATTTTTTAATTTCTTTTAGTTTATATTAATTTTCAGGATATATTTTTCTCTGTGTATTTTATCAAAAGATTCATTCGTTACTTAGCCAACAAAATATCTATAAGGAGAAAAAACTAAGAGTAAATTTAAAGAAAAATGTGCTTAAAGTGTCTGATAAATTATAGGATACTGGAGTCAATTTAATCAAACTAAAGTTTGATTAAATTATAGTAATTTTTCTTTTAAAATAATAAAATAAATATAAATTAAATAAATAAATTATCTCTTGCAGAATAACAACTATTAATTTCCGAAAAGGACTTATTTTATTTTTAAAATAAACATTTCATTAATTTCCGTATATGTCTCGTTTCTTTTATTTTATAGTAAATTTTTATGATGTATTTTTCTCAGTGTAGCAACGGACAATAACATTCGCCGCCGTAAAGCATACCATACTTTATGTACCATCGCAACGAACAATAACAAACTCATTATTGTCCGTTACCCAGGTACATAAAATAAATTTTTATGAAAACGCTTTCATGCATCTATTTTCGACGTTTATTAATCATAAATAATCATGAAACTAATTTTTGCCCAAGGCCTGGGTCTTAAAGGGTTAAAGACGTCAACCGAAATCACATCTCTCCCCAAGGCGCCGTGAAATGCGCCGAAAAAATTCTTATTAATTTCAGCCTCGGCCGAAAATTGATGACCGGAGTGATCATTTTTCATATTACACTACCCGCTTCCGCCGGCCTTCAAATAAATATATGTTACCACTTTTTCAGTCCGAATGTAGCTCCCCGAGCGCGTGACCCTTAAAACTCCGATTCCCAAAATTAACGCCGATGACAGAACGCCGCGTAAAAAATAAAAATCGCCTAATGGTTATTAATCAACGTGAACCAAAAATGAATACTTTATTGCGGCGTCAATGCGCGGCATTCCCGAGTATCCATTAATTCAGCTGGCTCGTAAAAATGTTCGCGCTGCTCCTCTTAACGCAATTATTCAACATTTATCATTTTTCTTGAGACCGCGGCTGCCTCGTTATGCCGGGCCGTTCTACGTGACTGGATCAAATTATCGCGAACAAAAACAACGACCGTCGCGATAACTTTTTGCGTCGAATGCGCGGCGTCGGTGTCGTGATTTAAAATTTCGACATCCGCGCAAAAACGCACGCTCCAAATTATGTCCGAATTTCCCTCTTCCCGTCCTTTGAGGGAGAGATGCTAGAACGAAACCGCGGCTCCACATCACATAAATATTATTCAAAATAATAACTGTATACTGTGCAAACAGTTGAACAGCGTGGCGCGACTCACTGCCTATTGTCGTCTAAACGCATACTGATGCTCCATTGCTACGTTAAACTTGCATCTATCATGACAGATATTTTACATTTATAGTTATTTACATTCTACGAAAGGAAACAGAAACAACGACACGATTTCTTTTTTGAAAAATACAATGGCGGATCCAATATGGCGGACCGAAATTGTTAAAATATTTTGTTTTACATGAAAACGTGCATACAGGGGTTTTTGAGATCGCTGATTAACAATCTGAAAGTAATTTGTTGAAAACCAAAATGGCGGATCCAATATGGCGGACCGAAATTGGTAAAAGTATTTTGATTTACACGAAAATTTGTATACAGGAGTTTTTAAGGTCGCTGATTAAAGTCTTATCAAAGCGACGGAACTGCGCGATGAATTAACGTCGGATGGAGTGTCGCGTTTTTCCAGCCCGCGACGATTATGTCGCTTCATGTATTTGTTTCTCTAACCGTTCGAAAACTGCGGCAAATTGTCGCGGACAAAATTGCCGCTTTAATGCAACGATTAGCGGCGAACATTTTTTTCGATAGTAATCAGCGAAATTGTTTTACCAAATCGGCGAAAGATTTCGAGTAGAGCGCGAGGCGGAAATTATACGTTGGATTCGCACAGTTTTATCGACCCGTCCTCTAAGTCTAAATTGAAAGTTTGGTCACGACAACTAAACTTTCGACTAACAGTTACATTCCGGGTGTAACTACATAGTTCTCGGCAGTAACAGCAATTAGAACAGATGCTTCGTAGTCTGGAAATTTGAAAATTGCAATTTTGAATTTTCGTCCTGGCAAGGATTCCGCGCGCTTTTTTATTTTTATTAGTTTAATGAGTTTCGGCAAACAATCTTTCGTCACTCGGGAAAGTAATTACCCTTTTTGTTCGACGTTGGTCTATCGCTCTATTTTTCATTCTTGGTTTTTGCACGAAGAGTTTTTTTTTTCTTGTTTTATATATTGCACGTATTTCCTATTTTTATGAATTTTGCGAATAATGCGGTATTTGCATATCTGTCGGTTTTTCAAAAAAGCACATTTCAATCGCTGTCCAACAAAACGTAAAAGAATCATCCGGACTATGAAGATATTACCTCAATATGTTTGTTTATCTCTCACAGAAAAAACTGTATCGACGTCCCTCGTTTCCCGTATTTTGTTCTCTTCGGAGCCTATAAAAAACTCATTTTTGACAAGCATTATAAGCGTGAATATGCCTTCGGTGAAAAATGTGTCACGATGTAATCCATATTTACGTTTTCATTGTTTTTTTTCATGTTTTATGTTTTAAAAATAAGCTGCCATACAAATGTGATGTAACGTGTTTAACAAAATTATAATGTTGTGGTTTGTTTTATGGTTCATTCATAATAACTGGAAATGTGATTTTGTATTTTTTTCCTTAAGGCCAGGTTCTCATTCAAATAAGCAAAAAATAGGCAAAGTTTGGAAATTTTTTTTCACACAATGAAAAGACATACAAAGGATCTGTTTGGGGATTACATACATTGGGGGTACATA
>JABFPW010000032.1:0-13584 GCA_022817205.1 Oxyteleia sp. ZL-2020
CTTTAAATAAGCGAAAACTCAACCCCGCGCATATTTAACCATAATTCTGTTTTACCTATATTCGTTTATCGCAGGAATGGAGGAGGGTGCACCATCCACATCGTGTCAACATGGTGACGGAGGAGGACGAGGACCTACCCCAAAACCACGAGTGGGCCGGAAAAGAAAACTGGTGAGCGCGCAAAAAGAAAGAAGATTCATCATCATCAGCGAACACACGAGATATTTTAAACGTTTTCAAACCACGGGTAAAGTTTACACGGTGAAATTACGCGAACCGTCGAACGATGTAGAACCATTATCGTGGTTGAAAAGCGCATTCGCCTGTTTGTGCGCTTATTTAAAAAAAGATGCGCAAGATGGCGATTATATCGGTTTGACTTTTAATGCAGACTATCTGCCCCAAGGACCTGTATGGCTGTCGTTTCGTCGCGTATGCGATTTTAGGTCCGATGATTTATGGGACGTTATAGGGAAAGTCGTGCAAAGCGCGAGCGAATTAAAAATCGATGATAAGTTGGAGATAACGGTGTACACCGTCCGACCGAAACGAGGCAGCGGGCACGTTAAACTAACCCACGAAAACGTTGCTAAAAAAAGCATTTTAACGATTAGAAACGGTGATAATCTATGTCTACCAAGATCCCTTGTAACAGCGCTCGTACACGCCGAGCGCGGGACCAGGAGAAGAGGAGAACTGCAAGACGCTTGGATACGTATCAGAGACGGGCGTCGTTCTTACCAGAAAGAAGCAGCCCTTAGACTGATGCACAAAGCGGGTGTGGATTTATCGAGAGAGGGTAGCGGTATACCGGAAATAATAAAATTTCAACAACACTACGCGGTACAGGGTGTCGCTATTATGATTTATAATTTCGCGGGTTTTGGTAAAGGCGAAAGTCCTATGTACAACGGGTTACGTTTTATGCGCGACAACGATCACGTGGTAAAACACGTTATACATGTTTTATTTTACGAGAGTACCCAGCACTATCAGCCTATTTTAAACCTCACGGGTGCTACGGCTTCCGCGTACTTTTGCGTCGAGTGTAATAAATCGTACTACCGCGAATTCGCGCATTATTGTTCACGGGTTTGTCCGCGGTGTAAATGTAGTCCACCCTGCGCGACACACCTTGCTTCCATCGAGTGTACGGAGTGCGGACGGTATTTTTACGGGAGGCTCTGTTTTGAAAACCATAAGAAAAACATTTTACAAGGGTCAATCGTTTGCGAGAAAATAAAAACTTGTAAAGATTGCAGCGTACTGGTAAACATGTCTAGCAGAGTGAAACACGCATGCGGGGAAGCGTGGTGTAAAATCTGCAACAAAACTAGGTCGTTTAATCACCAATGTTTTATGCCGGTGTTAGAACCCTCGAGGGGTACCGGTAACGTTCTCTTTGTGTTTTACGATTTTGAGACGCGTCAAGACGTTGTGGTCGATGCTGATACTCGCGAGCACGTTCCAAATCTTTGCGTGGTGCAACAATTGTGCTCGATGTGTATCACGGATAGCGTTATAGCTAATATTTGCAGCTCATGCGGTATCCGTGAACACGTTTTTAACGAGAACCCTGTAAAACAATTAGTCTCGTACGTTGTAAGACCTAATACAGAGTTTAAAAAAATTATATGTATCGCGCACAACGCGAAAGGCTTCGACGCGCATTTTATCCTGAAACATATCGCCGAAGGTATAAAGAGCTTCAAAAATGTAAAAATTATCTTGAACGGAAACAAGATTATCTCGATTCAGATAGCTAAGACAACGTTTATCGATAGTTTAAATTTTTTCCATATGCCGTTAAGCGCGCTACCGAAAGCTTTCGGCTTCGAAGGAGCGAAAGGTTATTTTCCTCATTTATTCAATACCAAGGCCAACGAAAAATACGTAGGTCCGATACCCGACAGCCGGTTTTACTCGCCCGACACTATGGCTCGCGACGAGCGTGATCGTTTTCACCGATGGTATACTAGAATGACGGATGAGGGGTGTTTATTCGATTTGGAGCGCGAGATTACGGCGTATTGCAAAATGGATGTCGATATTTTGAGGAAGGCGTGTATGGAATTTAGAAAAATATTTTTAAACATAAGCGGGGTGTGCCCGTTCGAGAAAACCCCCACAATCGCCTCAGCGTGTTCGCGGGTATACAGACAAAATTTCTTAAAACCAGAAACTATAGCTGTTATACACCCTCAAGGATACAGAATGGTCAATAAACAATCGCGAAAAGCCTTGGAGTGGATCGCGTGGGTCGAACACGAACAGGGTTTAAAAATAATACATTCCGGTAATGATCGCGAGTACAAACTACGTGAAAACATACTCGTCGATGGTTATTACGAACGCGGCGACGAAAAGCATGTCCTTCAATTTCACGGGTGTTATTGGCACGGGTGTGCACGGTGTTTCAGCGTAAACAGAGACGTCCCCGACGTGGAAGGTCGCGAGTCTCTTGACGAGCGTCTAGAGCACACGCTCGCTGTATCCGCTAAAATAAAACGGGCGGGTTACGTTCTTACGGAGATGTGGGAGTGCGAGTTTGACCGTTTAAAAAAATCGAACCCTGAGATTGAGATGCACGCGAATACCCGCGCGTTGTTAGTGCAGCAGCCTTTAAGCCCTAGGGATGCGTTTTACGGCGGTAGAACAGAGTGTACGATAGCGTATCACGAAACGCACGGAGCGGAGAAAATACGGTACCTAGACGTGTGCTCGCTTTACCCGTATATTTCGAAGTACGGGAAATTCCCCGTAGGCCACCCTAAAATACACGTGGGCGAAAGCGAGTGTAGAGAGATGCTGGATGGCGGGTCGTTGCAAAGGGTCGAGGGGCTAGTATCATGTATAGTTCTACCACCTCGCGATATCTTGCACCCCGTTCTCCCGATACGTATGCACGGGAAACTAATGTTTACGTTATGTCGGTCGTGTTGCTCGACTTTCAACCGGTCGGAGTGCGAGCACGAGGACCCCGCGGATCGCGAATTACAAGGTACATGGGTTGCTGACGAGCTCCGGAAAGCGGTGGAGAAAGGTTATGTACTTCGCAGAGTTTTTGAAATCTGGCAATACGAGATGACGCGGTACGACCCGAGCACTCGTAAAGGCGGTCTTTTCGCCGGGTATATAAACACTTTTCTAAAAATAAAACAAGAGTCCTCGGGTTGGCCTGCTTTGTGCGAGAACAACACCGACGCCTGTCAGAGTTATTTGGACGAGTACGAAAAAGTCGAGGGCATTCGATTGGATCGCGATAAAATTGCGAAAAACGCCGGGTTACGTTCCGTTGCGAAACTAGCGCTTAATTCGTTCTGGGGTAAATTCGGGCAACGCTTGAATCTAACACAGACATCCATCCTACACACTGCGGAGGAGCTTATGCAGCTTTTGACCAACCCTGCCACCGAAATCGTCGGATTCGTCCCTGTGAATCAAGATGTTTTGTATGTCTCGTACGTATTACGCGAAGAAGCAGTTGAACCAGCACCAAAGAGCAACGTCGTAATCGCGGCATTTACAACGGCGCTCGCTCGTTTGAAGCTGTACGAATATCTTGAAAAATTGGACGATCGCGTGATGTATTGCGACACGGATTCCGTGATATACCTCGTCCGAGGGACGCCGGGCGAGTACGAGCCGGCGGTAGGTAGCTTTTTAGGCGATTTAACGGACGAGCTGGAGGCGTACGGTTCGGGCAGTTTTATCACACGGTTTGTCTCAGGCGGACCGAAATGTTACGCATACACTGTACGCAAACCAGACGGTAACGAGACCGAGGTCTGCAAGGTAAAAGGCGTCACGATGCATTATAGAAACTCGTTAAGTCTGGATTTCGAACACATCGCCTCATTCGTGATCGGGGGTCGTAACGAGCCATTGAAGCTCGAGAACAGTGTTATTAGGTGTACAAAACTCCACGACGTGATGACGGTTAAAGAAGAAAAATCCTGCGCGCCTAAAAACGTGAAACGTAGACGTGTCGGGACAACAGCTTTCACGACGCCGTACGGCTACAAAACGCCTAGCGCTCGTCATTTTACAATGGTTAACGAAACGCTCGAGTAGGGGAAAGGGGGTGCGCGTTTCGCTCTGTCTCTCCCACGGCTTGCTAGTTGCTCGACTCGCACGCTAGCTCCCTCTCACGCTAGGCGGGGGCTCGGGCGCGGGCGGCGGCGGCGGCGGCGATACGCGGTAGCGAGAATAAACGAAGATGAGCCTCTCATGCGCGCTCACTAGCATGCTTAACGTAGTGTTAGCCATACGATACCGCGCGTTTTAGCCTCACACTCTAACAAAATGTCTTTCTCATTCCTTAGTTTTACGACACGTCGGTGGCCATTCTCATCGCTGATAAAAACATTGTGCGGTTTTTGACGGATAGAGGAACAGGGTCGAGCGGCAGGTATTTCACGGCTAAGAGCACCGATATGCTTCGAGATTGCGAAGAGTGCGATTTTTTATCGTTATACATCGACCCTTTCGTTGCCTCCGCAACACCCTCTACATCGGCTGCAGCGGCGCTGGCTGACGCTAAAACAATCGCAACGGCTACGAGAGCGGGATTGGTTATGAGGCCGCGGATAGAACTGGCTATACACGACAAAGTATTAAATATTCGTAAAAGAAGAAACGCATCTCGAGGCGTTATAGGACTTCGTCGTTATCTGGCGTACTCTACGTTCCCCGTATACGAAACGTGAGTCGCGATTTTCGAACAAGACGCGCGCATGTGTGTGTACATACAGGTTTAAACTACAGCTATTACACGCATTAATTTTTCTTTTTCCAGGACTGTACCACAGGGGTATACCTCAGCGCTCGGATAAACATCACGCGGTTTCTACGTGAACGAACCGAAGGCTCAAGGACACGGCTGCTCACACGCAACAGCGAGAAATCTCTACGTCTCGCAGAGTGTTGGGCTAGAGGCGAGAGATTGCTCGCGAATATTAGCAACAATCTCGGCTGTGATACGGACCAAGTTTTACACGGCTGAATACACGATTTCGTTAGACGTTTATACTAGATGTTAATAAAAATTGTATCAGAAAAACGACGATTAAAATGTATATTTTACGATTACTGTTAGTTTACAACAACGTGATAAAACGTAAATCCTAGTAAAGCAGCGGTAAACACTTGTATTATATATAACTGCAGATGTTTTAATAAACGAGCATTGTATAAAACGCGTTGTCATTTAAAATCCCAGCTTATTACAACGATGGACACGCGTTGGAAACATCCGTTTACGTCGATCGTCAGCGGCCCGACAGGTGCGGGGAAATCGGTTTTTGTAAAAAGGTTTATCGATAACGCTGATGACATGTGCGATGTTAAATTCGGACGAATAATGTATTATTACTCAGAATGGCAAGACGGGTATAAACATTTCTCTAAGAGGGTGGAATTTTTCGAGGGTTTACCGCGAGAGGAGGACTGTTGTAACGACGGACGGGCAAAGTTAATTATCATAGACGATCTGATGAGAGAATCGTCCGATAATACAGTCGTGGATATTTTTACAAAGGGTAGTCATCATAGAAACATGAGCGTCATTTACATCACGCAAAACTTATTCCACCAAGGAAAAGGACAGAGAGATATATCCCTAAACGCGAATTATATCGTTGTTTTTAAAAACCCACGCGATAGAGCCCAGATAAGCCATTTAGCTAGACAGGTTTACCCTGAAAACCCTCGGTTCGTTCAGGAAATCTACCACGACGCCACGACAGAACCGTACGGATATTTATTACTTGATTTAAAACAGACGACGCTCGACGATTTTCGGTACCGCTCGCAAATTTTCCCCGACGACTCGCGCAATTACGTTTACGTCTCACGAAAGCGGATAAAAAACCGTAAACCTAGCCACGAGGCGTCAGTCGTTTGAGTACGACGCTCGCGAACGTCACGTTTTGGGTGCTCACGCTGTTGAAGCTTTGACTACTGTTTGCCCCTTATGGACGTGAGGTATAATGGTGAATAAGGCAAGCTCTCTGTTTAACGGGAAGAATTTGAATATATTAAAAGCGTTGTGTTATTTAAATAAAGAACAAAGACGCGCGGTGTTGCGACAGGCAGACGTTCGACTTATCAGATGTATATGCGAGTGCGCGTTAAACGTATTGCGCGGGAACGTACCTCTTAAAAAGAATCAAAAGATAGCGCTTCGCAAACACGTCGACACGTTAAGAAAACTAGCTAACAAAAACGGGACGTGGCACGGGAAAAAGAGGTTGATCGTTCAACGAGGTAGCGGCACCGGTTTTCTACCAACGCTGTTAAACGCCGTGTTAACGCGTCTGCTGACAGGCTTCGCACGGTGAAACATGGAACACGCTAGAAAAATGGTTTTAATACCCGAGGACGGCGCGTTGAGTTTAAATCGTCAACGGTATAACACCGGCGAGGATTCAAGAACGGCGACGACGAAAACTGTTCAAACCCCGGGAAATGAAATATCCAGGCTGGACGCGCTGATGAGCGAGATACTATACTCGCCCACGATCAAGGATGAGAGGGAGAAATGGAAATTATATCAACAAGTGCTGCAGCGATATCTGCGCGTTATTGAGACATCCACCCCCACCCCGAACACCGCAAAAGCAAAACCTACCGTCGGATTTATAGAGAATGAAAGGACGGGTGGAAAAACGTCTAGAATGCCGCTGGACTTTATCGCCGGCAGCGTCCCCGAGAAGTACCGGTTAAAAGCGAAACAACTATTACAGTGGTTGGATAAAACCGACGAGGATGTTTTAACCTGGGATGATAAAGGACGCGTCAGCGTCAACGGCTCTCGTGTTACAGACGGTAACATCATTGACTTGGTTAACGACGCTATGCGCTCGAGAAAAACGACTGCCCCAGCGGGTCGTGCTCATTTCGCTCACGTATTACGAGCCGTTCACGTACCTCGCGAGTTTGTGGGTAACACCTCTCTCTGGAAGCAGAGTTCGCCGCCGAAGAATCGAGGCCTTGAACCGACGAGCTCGTCGGCGCCTGAACTAGAGGTGTACGATGTAAGCGAAAGCAGTGAGGACTCTACCTTCACGGACGCATCGACCGAACACCGCACGCCACGCTCTGCCAAGAAAAAGAAACAAACCACGTCCTGGTTAGGATTATCTCTGAACAGATGAATAAATGGAGACGATCGTATTACACCCCGGATCTCGAGACGTCGTACTGGGGGTCGCCGAGGAGATTGCTTGCACGCAATAAGAAAGGAAATGCTACTGCGGCGACGAGGGTGGCCCTTCGCTGGTTGGAGAGTCAGGACGTTTACACGCTACATCGACAGATACGACGGAGGTTCCCTAGAAGATTTTATGATGTGTCCAATATGGACGACGTCTGGGAGGCCGACCTTTTAGACCTACGCTCCTTTAAAACCCTCAACGATGGAGTCACGTACCTGCTTGTCGTCATTGACGTACTCAGCAAATACGCCTGGGTGGAACCTCTCGTCGACAAAACGAGCGCCACAGTTGCTGGAGCGTTTAGACGAATACTCGCGCGCAGTCGTAATAGGACGCCCGTTTGCCTGCAAACCGATAAAGGCCGAGAGTTTACAGGACAAGCTTTTCAACAATTGTTAATCAGTAAGAAGATACGTTTCCGCGTTTGCCGTAGCGACGATGTGAAGGCCGCCGTGGCCGAGCGGTTTAACCGAACGTTAAAAGAACGTCTGTGGCGTTATTTCACGTATACAGGGGAAAAACGATACGTTCACGTTCTACAAAAGCTAGTAAAGAGCTATAACGACGCTACACACTCAACAATAAAGATGGCGCCGTCATCTGTAACGCTGGTCAATGCGAGCGATGCACGCAGAAACTTGTTACAGACTCGCGCGAGCAAGCTGAGAGCTCGGCCGGCTCGATATAAGATCGGCGATCGGGTGCGCATCACTAATGCTAAAACAGCCTTCGAGAAAGGTTATACCCCGCGTTGGAGTAAAGAGGTTTTCGTAATCGCTCGTGTATCAAATCATAGACCGCCGCCAGTGTACGTGTTACGCGATCTTCACGACGAGGAAATCGACGGTATCTTTTACGAACCCGAGCTCGGTCTTGTGCGTTAGAAAAATGAAAGACGAGTTTTACATCGTTTTACCGAGCAATAGTAGCGTGCTGTATTTCCCCGATAACAAGACAACACGGTTCACCACACAGCTACCGCGGTACATCGACTTGGCCGGGGAGTGGTGCGTTGCTTTGACGGAGATTCAATACCCTCAAACATTCGTACACGTACCCGACGACGCTAACGTGTTAACCAAGACTATAATCTTGTGGAGTGTAGAGAGAGACAGCGATGAGGCGGCTTGGAATTTGACGTGCAAATCAACAGTAGAGGCGGGCGTTTACGAAAATATCGGTAGCATTATTCGGCATCTAAATAACCTAACGCCGCTCAACGAGCACGTAAAGTTTACTTTAACCACCGGTGGGTATGTGCAGCTAGAGCGCGCGTGCGGTAAAGAGTGCGCGAGTATGATGCACGTGCTGGAACTCCCAGAGTCTATCCAACGCATACTAGGTTTTCAAGGAGCCGACAAAAAGGACGGTTTTATCAAAATCAACAAACCCGGCACGCGATCGCAGCATCCCGCCAGTCTACTCAACGGGTTACCGAGTATGCTATTCGTTTATACCGATATCTGCGAGAGTCATATCACAGGCGACGCGCAAACTCCGCTTTTGAGCGTAGTACCTGTGGATCTCACGCGTTACACCTACGGTGGCGTTAAATCTTACATATTCCCTCGACCGAAATATCTGCCGCTTTTGAGTAAGAATTTTCGAACGATCGAAATAGATATAAGAGGCCATACGGGCGACCCTGTACCATTCGAACACGGAACCTTATCGGTGACGCTTCATTTTAAACGGACGTTATAAAGGATGAGTTATTACGTACAACACTACGAATCACAGGCCGGCGGCGGGGTGCGCGGAGTCGATCATGTATACGCTGGTACTGTTTACCAGAAAGGACATGGTATCGGCTCGTTTTTAGGCGGGCTGTTTCGTACCGTGTTACCTCTATTATCTCGCGGCGCAAAGGCTGTCGGTAAAGAAGCTCTCAAGGCGGGACTTAGAATAGCCACGGATGCCGGTACCCATCACATTCCTCTAAAACAAGCAACGCGCGCACACTTGAACGAGTCGAGTAATAACCTGAAACGTAAGGCTATGGAGAAAATAGAAAAGCTGATGGAGGGGTCTGGATATAAAAAGGTGAAACGGTCGCGGGGAAAGTATTCTTCCAACGAACGCCGGTTGAGGAGGAGTAAAATACACCACGCTGTTAAAAAAAGAACACAGAAGAGGAAGCAAGTTAAACGAAATACAAATCGCAAGAAGAAAACATCTAAACGCTCACTATCCGATATATTTGCTTAGAAAAAAATGGCGTTTTTACACGTGCATTCGTGCGAATGTACAAAGTCGGAGTTGGAGTTATTCACGATACCTCCTACACAGACAGCTATAGAGAGCTCGCAATGGGTGCATTACAAACCGATATCTTCGTTAACGGACGAGTCACCGATCGAGTTCACGGTCCCCGGTCTCGGCGACGAGTACATAGATCTCGCGCACACCATGCTAAGTCTACGCGTACAATTAACTAACAGCGACGCCTTGGTGGAGGGTCAGGCGGCACCGGTCGCCGGCCCTGTCAACAACTTTATGCACTCCCTCTTTAACCAGATTGATATTTTTTTCAACCAAAAACCTGTATCCCCTGCTAACAATTCTTACGCGTATCGGGCGTATATAGAAACGTTGCTGAATTACGGCCCGGCAGCGAAACAATCACACCTGACAACTGTGTTATGGTACGACGATACGCCCGGGAAAATGGAGTCTTTAAACGATGATAACCAGGGTCTCGTGAAGCGTCGTTCATACCTGCTGAACGAGAAATGTGTGGATATGATGGGTCATCTCCATTGCGATGTTTTCAACCAAGAGCGTTTCCTCCTAAACGGTGTTGAGATGCGTGTACGCCTGGTTAGATCCCGGGACTCGTTCTGTCTTATGAACAACGCTGGCTCGTTCAAAATACATATTAAAGAAGCCACGCTCTTAGTACGCCGCGTGAAAATAAGCCCAGGCGTGCTTCTCGGTCACGCTAAGGCTCTAGCGAAAACAACAGCAAAATATCCTCTAACGAGAGTGGAGGTTAAAACTGTAACGCTACCGGCCGGTGTACACGGCGAAACCATCGATAACGTTATTCTAGGACAACTGCCGAAAAGAATCATTCTCGGGTTCGTCGATAACAAAGCTTTCAACGGTGACCACAAGTTAAACCCTTTTAACTTCCGTCATTTCTCGATCAACTTTTTATGCTTGTACGTTGACGGTGTTCAAGTACCGTCAAAACCGTACCAGCCCGATTTTACACAATCGAACCAATTTATCGATTGTTATCAAAGCCTCTACGCCGGAGCCGGCATACATTTTCTCAACGAAGGTAACAACATTCAACGCGAGCATTACGATCAAGGGTACTGTCTTTTTGTATTTGATCTCACGCCCGATCTCTCGGCAAACACCGACGCTCATTGGAACCTGGTTAAGCACGGGAGTGTACGAATCGAGACGAGATTTTCTGAACCTCTAGCAGCCACGATAAATTGTATCGTTTACGCCGAGTACGATAACGTGCTCGAGATTGACGCGAACCGTCAAGTTACGTCAGATTACGCGGGATGATTCACAGTCGGTGGAGGTGGAGGGGAGGGTTATACATATAAAAGAGCGGCGCTACAGCCGAGCGACCGTACTGTTGTAACAGTTATGGAGATCGTCGTTGATATTCAAGGTTTTACGGGCGAGCGGGGTTTCGAACCGAAGGAGATAGCCCTCCTCTCTCTAGACGGGGGTGTGGAACTTATAGCTCATTGGATCATCGCACCGTCTTCTTCTTTCGACGACTTGTCTCCAGCTTACAGAGTTACAAATAATTGGGTGACGAAGAACCACCATGGTCTGGAATGGTTCGAAGGCGGTACGCTGGCTAAACACGTGTACGCCGATATACGCCAAGTTATTAAAGACGCCTCCGTTATTTACACTAGAGGCGTCGACAAAACAAAGTTTTTGAGGGAGATCACGACTCGTGAGATTATTAATTTGGAGACGGTGGACAAGTGTCCTTCATTCCGTAACCTACCGGCCGTGAAGCAACACTGCTACGTGCACGCTCTACGCCACGGTTATACCTGCGCGCTGAACAACGTTTTCAAACTTCAACACTGGTTCATGACGAGGAGAGGATGTTATGAACAGTCTGGAACTACTGACGGCTCTGAGACGAGTACCAGGAGTTAGAACTTTTGGAGTGTTTCCAGCGGATCGGATACCGCAGCTTTGGACGCCTCCTTCTGCTATAATCGCAAATACCGACAACCATGACAAAACTGGACAACACTGGGTCGCCATGCGCGTCGATCGATCAGGACGCGGAGTGTACTTCGATTCCTATGGCTACCCGCCAAACATCCCTCAACACCTCGAACGCCTCCGCTCTAACTGCAAAATCTATACTTGGAACACGCGTAGGTTACAAAGCGACTCGTCTGACGTGTGCGGGCAATACTGCCTTTTTATTCTGTACTATCTCTGCGCTGGTTTTGACTTGCCTAGAATTTGTTCTTTATTTACAGACGAACATGGAAAAAATGATGGAATCGTACGCGAATTTTACAAAGAACTTATGAGAAACGTTAAAACGGTGAAGGAAGCACCCTTTTATGATTCACCGATACATGGTTCCGGCCATATTCAGCACTGTCGTCGCAAGATAAGCTTTGTGAAGACATTTTAACCTGCTCGACCTCGTAACGGGGTATATATGCAGCTGATTTTCAACACTTTGTTCATTCCATCGTAAGCGATCGCGATGTTTGTCGACAGAGTGAAAACGATATTGAGCAGAAACTCTGGAAAGTACGAAGTTAATAACTGTACCTGCGGATATGCGCGGCGAGTCGAGGACCCGAGAACGAAAGAACACAGGACGGATGATAAGAAATGTGTACCCCTGTCGTATAAAGAACACCGGACGGAAGATAAGAAACGTACACAACCCACATATAAAGAAATTAAACGATATTCTCCACCATCGTCTTCGCCCGTATCAAGTAATACAACTCTCGAGCATATGGGTACCGTCTGGGTGTACGATTCGTGGAAATAGAGGCGTATCCGGTTACACAACGAATTACGTCACCGAGTCAGCGCAACGGAGAGGCTCATCTTACCTGTCATACGATACCTGGAGAGAGGAGGATCCGATTACGTTGCGACATACGCATACCAAGACAACTCTACAGGCGTATCCGTTTACATCTTACACGCTACTAAGACCACGACGCTGGAAGGCCGTATAAATAGAGTAAACTCAAGCGAGGACGCCGTATTCTCGCGCTGCAACAGCCAGCCGTACAATATGGATAACGCTCAGTTATACCACACCGCCGTTTACGATTTGACGCGTTCGCGGACGAAACAAATTATAATAGGGCTACGTCTGCAACATGATTGCACATTTACACCAACCATTCTTCTCATGAACACCACTAACAATGTGTATGTACATTTAATACCGGAAGACTGGCGTGAATTGATGAATATTCACGGCAAAGTGGAAAGATACTTCCTACAACGCTACTGGGTTGGATCGAACTGCTTCAGGCTACCAGGTATAGACGTTTGCCTGAAAACAACCTACAATGAGAAATGTGTCTCGTTCTCCAATGTTCATCTCGATGATACACCAGATAAAGCAAAATTCCAGCCGTCATTCGTCGTTAAGGAGGGGGCTTTCCGCAACCTTCGCATGGTGAAAAACCTTGTAGATCACCATATACAATACCTAGAAACACACATCCCTGTATACGAGAGGATGATCAAGGCGATCGCGTCTTATACCGACGATACCGTGGACAGTCAAAACGTGTTACAACAATTGTGCGATTATAACGAATTAACTAGACGTAAGAACAATATTAAACACACATTTAACAACGACGAATTTATACTATGCGAACGTTTGTTCTACGAAATATGTTACCCTGATTGTTCATATACAGCATCTATATTAGCCAACCATTTATTGTCTAAACAAACTTAAAATAAAGTATATACCGTAAATATCTTGTTATTATTTAAAACACCACATGTATTCTTCCTGGGAGATAATACCACTGCACTTTAGAGAGATACAACGTCATCTCAACGTAAGCCGTGAAAATCGTGAAAATACATATATTTA
This sequence comes from Oxyteleia sp. ZL-2020, assembly GCA_022817205.1. NCBI lineage: Eukaryota > Metazoa > Arthropoda > Insecta > Hymenoptera > Scelionidae > Oxyteleia > Oxyteleia sp. ZL-2020. The sequence goes on from JABFPW010000032.1 coordinate 13,310, forward strand.
TAAACAAGGAAACGGGCGTTTAATAAACAATTTATTAAATACTCGTCCTAACGTTTTAAAAATATGTTTTTCATGATTTTCGATTCTTACGGTGAGATGACGTCACTGTCTCTCCAAAGTGCAACACTTACTACTACTATTAAGTATATCCTCCTCCGTCACCATGTTGACACGATGTGGATGGTGCACCCTCCTCCATTCCTGCGATAAATGAATATAGGTAAAACAGAATTATGGTTAAATATGCGCGGGGTTGAGTTTTCGCTTATTTAAAG
>JABFPW010000033.1:0-13578 GCA_022817205.1 Oxyteleia sp. ZL-2020
ATCCCATAACAATCCCACAACATGCCCATAACAATCCCATGACATGCCCATAACAATACATGGTCTAATAATTAATAATTTGAATCGTCCGGTTTTTCACTCATAATTTGAATCGTCCGGTTTTTCACCCATAATTTGAATCGTCCGGTTTTTCACCCATAATTTGAATCGTCCGGTTTTTCACCCATAATTTGAATCGTCCGGTTTTTCACCCATAATTTGAATCGTCCGGTTTTTCTCCCATAATTTGAATCGTCCGGTTTTTCACCCATAATTTGAATCGTCCGGTTTTTCACCTATAATTTGAATCGTCCGGTTTTTCTTAAGACACGTCGACATATGGTTTACTCTACGTTTACACTACAAATGAATTTACACTTAATTTACACCAACATTTAGCGGTGTAAACCCAAACGCCAGGGTACATACATATTACTATTGTTGTTTGCCAATCAGTAGGGATGCACATCGAAAAGAAAACATCGATGTTAGTAATCATATGATACATCGTTTCGTAGTGATCGATGTATTCGATACATCAAATAAAAAACATCGATGTTTTCGATATATCGTGTAAATTTCTACAGAGAAAAAGTTGATGACTGTGTGAATTGGCTCACTGTATCGAAATCCATCATGGCGGATCGAGAGTGCCTAACTTCACTTTCGTCACGTTTTCCGCGTTTCTCATTGGTTGTTGCTTGCCCGGTTGATTTGAATCGATTTGAATTAATGAATCTTGCTTGATTAATGAAGCCATATTCTTATATTTACTAGAAAGTACTGCGTACATGCAACAAGTTTATACTATATTTTTAATCACAGATTTAAAATTCAAATTAAAGTGACAGAAATTATGAAAATGTTATAATGAATCAAAATATGCTTTTCTTATACGTTTATTCATTAATTGTTTAATAACATTTGCAAAAAGACTTCTTTTGGCGGCAAACCGAGAAAAATCACCTTAAATATTACACTGAAATATAGTAATACTGGAACGTTCACTTCGATCCCTCCTGCGAGTAGAGACAGAACATAGGGAGTGGGGCCACCTGTCTTTGTCGTACAGTCAACTTAGAAAGTTTATGACAAAAGTTATGTACGAAATGACTGCACGAAGCAAAGCCAATTTTCTAATTGAAAGTTAGCTATTATTACTTAATAATTAATAAAATAACGTTACAATTAATTATATTTAATAATAAATTAAGTAATAAATATTAATTATTCGCAACTCAAGATATTTTTTAATTTTTAACTACATGTTATAAAATTAATTTGTAACATATATGTTATGGGAAGTACGTTTAATTATGATTATTATTTTTCATTCATGATCGAAGTTAAAATTCTTGGTTTGTTGTTAAAAAATTTTTTAGCAATTAATGTTAATTAATTAAATAACATAAAATGGGCACATTTCGATTCTTTACAATATTTTCAAAATATCTGTTAATTTAATTTGAATTTTAAACTTGTAATAGACAAATATAATTTGTAATAATTTTTAGTAGTTACAATTGAAGTGAAAAATAATTTAAATTATGATTATCAGCTTTCTAAAGAAACAAATATGAGGTATAAGAAAAAGTTTAAAAACAATGTTTTACTATGCAAATACATAAAATGTTGTATTGCGTTTAAAGTAAAGTTTAATTTAAATTAAATTAATTGTTTGGATTGTTTCTTAATTTAAACATAATTAATTAGTATGAAAAATCAATGTGTCAAGGAAAGGGGTAAATGAAATAAGATATTACAAACACAGGTAGACTCTTATCATGTGTTTATATTTTTACATAATTGTAATAATTCCATACAAACAGTGATTTCATAGTAATTACTTTATTAAGTATTAGTAAATAATTTTTAAAGTTTTCAGATATTCGATGACCTATTGGTATAAAATTATACCTAAAAGTCTATCTATAAAGTGTTAAACCTCGCGAATGAGGATTTATGCTAACATCAAAGATATAAACATTTATTTGTACAAATTTAAGTTTTGCATTTTATGTAACATTAAAAGTGATCCTTCAGTTACAATATACTTCAAAACGCCATCGATTTAATATATATATTTTTTAATTATTTTTTGTCTAATAAAATACATCCAAATCAAATATTAAATGTCAAACTACGAAAAATTCGAAAATATATTTTTTTTATATATTTTGAAAATATTTCAAAAAAACTAATATCTTCTAAACGTCTTAAATTCATTTTATTAAGTAACTTTATTTAATACAACACGTGCCCTAAGAGAACACCCACCTAATTTCAACGTTGAATCAACGTTGATTGAGAGTTGACAAAACGTTCAATGTCTGTTGATTCAATAGACATGTTGTATACATGTTAACACTAATTAAATACTTATCTCTTCACTAGACATCAATAAGAATTCACTGTGGTGGATAACTTCTGCATCTATATTTTTCCATCAGTATCCATCTTCTCCAGTTCCATATATTCAAATCGAGACAGACCAGCTATATATGAATAAGAAAAAAATGTATGATGAGAAAAAATTCATCGGTTTATATTCCGATAGAACACAACATATATTATACATATGTATATTATACATATATCAGGTAGCCATTTACCTCTTATACGTATAATATACATATATGTCATGTTCTATAAAGGTAATATTAACACAATGTGTGTTCAATGTATAAAATAACTTACTTGCATAACGTGCATAACAGAGATTACGTATGTTACATGCATTGATGAAGGATGCAACGAAAAATAGTAATGTAAAATAAAATATTTGAATTGTAAAGAATAAGTTACACAAAATTATATTTGTTACAATTAACTCAAGAAAAATACATATTATAAATAACGCATATATATTAACAACATAAATATTATTTAAATAAACAATAAGTTAGCGAACATTACACATTATTAAAAAGAATTATTTTAGACAATTTTTGTCGAATCGTTGCTTTCGCTCCCAAATACTCCAATGTTTTGGATTTAGAATAAGAATTCAAACGGATTTTTGAATATTTAGAAGAAATAAACTTAATTATTTTAATTTCGTGTCTCTCATTGCAGATATTGGCTGTATCGAGAATCGGATGTGGTGGATAAAATGATCTTGATATTTTAGGTAAAAAAAAGTTAATTGCTGCTGCAGTTATTCTAGCATTTAAGTTAATCGCGCCAGAAAAGCCAACATCTATTTCAGACCGAAAAGCTTTTTCACAATATTTGACAATTTCGAAAACTATCGTGGAAGGTATACATAATTTTCCCCGATTAACGAAAGTTAAAAACCCAGAAAAATGATTTAAATCAGGTGTTACATAATCATGATCACTTTTGAGTATTGTGACAATATCGTGGCAATAAGAACAAGTACAAGTTTTAATAAACTGATGTACAATATAACCAGTTATATAATATAAAATACTCTCTTGAAAAGATGATAAATTAACACTCTCAAGTCGCGACATCAATTCCTCCATTTCCAAATCGTCGTTTCCTTCTTTTTTCTCAATGATATTTCGTTTATTAGAACGAAATTCAAAAATTGAATTGGATTCGCTGTCATCTGATAAGCAATTTGCATTTATGCTGGCTTTAACAGAATTGCGATATAACAATCGCCGGATGGACCACAATACTTGCAAAACTGATGGATTGTTATTCCACCCCCCTCGAGAACGAATACAACAAAAATAAAGTTCAATGTGGTCTTGAGAACATTTATAGGGAAGGAAGAATTTTAAAGGTTTTGAAACCTTTGTGAATAAATCTAAAGCCAAACTGCGGATTCTTTGGATATCAATCAAAAACCCAACAGCAAAAGTTTTTCTGTTTGATTTAGTTATGACTTTACCGTCTAACTTTAATTGCCGTATATAAATATCACATTCTGTAGCTTTTTTTGTCCAGAATTCAAGGTTTGTTAACGACAAAGGCGATTTAAAACCTTTACCGTACACACTTCTGGCATTTAACATGTCAAATAACATGTCGAAATTTCTAATAAATTTGCACGTAGCCTCGCTTCCCTTAAACTCTGAAAACCCGGATTCTCTTAAATAGTCAATTGCATCGGCAACGCCACTACTAAGTGTTTGGGCAGCAAGAGACACTTTCATCTTTTTGTTACAATAATTAATATGGGTCTTAGACAATTTGTTTGCAAATTTGAATCCCTCTGCCTCTTGAATTTCGTGAAGTTTTTTAATGTATGTGAAAGAAATTGTCCCTTCAGGTGATTCGATGTCTTTTTCAGCTAACGCATTTCTGCATAGTTTTAACATGTGGCATGGGTCCATAATTACATATACATTGGAATCATTAAGTGGGTGTTTAAAAAATGTCAAGGGATTGCCGTTTTCAAAATCAAAATTACAACCTAATATTTGTAATGTACTCAAATTAGTAGACGTACCATCGCAAGTGATAGAGCGTACTACAATACCGACATTGTATAATTTCTTTATAGCTGCGTCTATTAATGCAGCTTGAGTTTGCGCATTTATCCGTTTTATAAAAAAATGAGCGATCGGAATTTTAAATTTCGTCGAATACGATACTATTTGAAAAGCTAGCATTTCAGTGGCAACCTCCGTACGATCATATTGAATTTGCAATTCATCTGCTATTTTACCAAAGTCTACATATCCGCGAAAATTACCTGCTTTTTGGTCAACAGAAATTGCACTTCGAATCGACATACCATCTACAATGAGACCCACATCTTTCATAAAATCAGAACGTAAAGATTCATTATGCAAAAATCCGAAAACATCATCTACGAAGCCAGCCTCGCAAGTACTTTGCCCAATCATTTTCCTGAGAGTAGATTCATCTGGTAAATGTATTTTGTCGCGTAAATATTTGTATGCTTTTGGAGAATAAAAGTATATGGTTGAAGCAAATTTCTTCATCTCATCGCTGTACCGCTTTCCAGTTTTCGCACATGCATTATTATGTAGTTGATTCTTAAAAAGTTGTAAGTCAAACCCAGAAAATCGTAATAAAAGTTCATGCTCCAGCTCTTGTGGACATTTATTCTTACGTTTTAAAATACCGATTAAGGTCTCCACATTCTTCAACTTGGCGTCTCTACGTCGTAATCTGTCTTGAAGAATTCTCACCTTCCGTCGCATTTGATTTTCTTTTTCATTTGGTGGAGGCTGCCTCCGTTTTCTTGAATTTGTATTTGTTTCCTATAACGAATTTATTATAAAATAAATTATATTAACTTGAAATAATGGAACATATGTAATTACAGAAAAGATATCATTACATTGAGAAAATATGTATTTTATTACATATTAGTTTCAATATAAGAGATAAGTAAAATGAAGGTAATTTAATAATAAGATAAAATAATATAAATTGTGTAAATATACAATAAGAAAAAATCCTATATAATAATTTAAAATTTCTGTTACCACTGTTTTTAAATTTTGAGCAGATGTAACGTTCACATCTGTATTAGCTTCCATCATACTCGAGTCATCGTTTGGTTGGTTATGTTGACCTGTTCCGGTATTCGAAATTACCTACAGAATAATTTACTTAATTCAGTAATTTTATTATAGCATACTCAACTATTCTTATTTGTTTAATTTGAATATATTATAAATATACAAATTATTTCTATATATGTAATTTATGAAAATATAAATGTATACGTTATTTTATTATAAATATTTATAGTTACAATAAAATAACACATATTCAAAATACGGATCATATTTCAATTTTTTCATATTTACAATATGTAGTGATTCAATAACATAATTATAAATGCAATCTTCAATTATTTTGCTACATAATATTTCATTTTTATCTTCAAAATTATATATTTCAATGTACTATATATTATAAATTTGTAATGTTATAACAATTGTAATGAAATTTCATATTATTGCGTATGGTATTATATTATTAAAATTTATTTACTTCTTGCAAGATATTATTTGTGCAGTTTGACTCTTCCGTGATAGTGTCACCGGTAAAGTTGTCATCTTCTTTCTATAAGTTGAAAATTATTTAGTTTATCTTTAATAGCACATAATATTTTATACACATAATATTACAGGAAAAAGATAATTTAAAAATATTGTAAAATATTACTTTAATAATGTGTATAATTTCTGTAATAGGACATTTTATTTTGCAGAAATATTTTAAGGTCAAATAGAACTGATGAAGCAACTCTGAATTGCCATAACATCACTTTCAGTGATATTCATATACTTACTTGTGGATATCTGTATTACGAGCAAATATTTTATCAAAAAATATATAATTAGCCCATTTTTTGTTAAATGTGGAATTTTTTGATCACCATTTTAATAATAAGAAATGTTTGTGTACTGAGAATTTTTTTGAATCGTTTTTAGTCACTCTGTTATGCTATATGAAATACGAATAAAAAATAACTCTCAATACACGAATAATTGTTAGAATTAAAATATTGATCAAAAAATTCCAAATTTAACAAAGAATCGGCTAATTATTTATTTAATCATCAAATATTTGCTTACAATAAATATATTCATAAAGGACAGGAATGTCACTAAAAGTTAGGTTACTTCATTTTGGAGCACTATATGTCATTTTGATTTAACTTTAAACAATGTTTATATATTATTACAATATTTTTTGGTATTGCAGATGAAATGGTGAAACTAGAATAGCAACGAATATTTTCAAATACTATTTAGAAAATATTGATATTTAAGTTCATAGAAATTGAAATTTATTGTCGGCCCTATAATATTTTATAATATGTAACAAATATTTGTAAATTTTTTTAGTATATTTTTAAATTAGTTAATTTATTTAAATATTTATCATATTTACACAATTTCATTTGATAAGTACAAATAAAAATTATGTGCAACAATATTTTCTAAATATTAAAAAATATGCAGAAATATTATATAAATATTCTGTATTTGCAGGGTAGTAATTTTCAATAAGAATCAATTTTACAGCAGACTATATTCTACCCGTTAAGGTAGGAGTAGCGTAAACAAAGACAGAATTTCATATTGTTCTAAGAAATGATTATTAAATTAACATTTTTGTTATAAAACAGTACACCATATGAGATTTGTATAGTTAAGAAACAAAATTTTGTAAAACCAAAAGAACGAATGAAAAATATCATACATTTACTTAGTTATAAATAATGAAAAAAGAAGTTCATTTTTACCAGTTTTTATAGTCAATAATTTTAATTTTTCGATAAAATTTAACTTTTAATGGCCAAATACATTCACGAACATAATAAGTATAATAAACAAATGGCATTATTAATTGGACAATTTACTTTTTTCAAAATTTTTTTCAGACGAATTGTTACAATTATGTTCGTGAATGTATTTGGCCATTAAAAGTTAAATTTTATCGAAAAATAAAAATTATTGACTATAAAAACTGGTAAAAATGAAGTCTTTTTTCATTATTTATAACTGAGTAACTGTATGATATTTTTCATTCGTTTTTTTGGTTTTACAAAATTTTGTTTCTTAACTATACAAATCTCATAAGGTGTACTGTTTTATAATTATAATGTTATTATATATATATACATATTTATACTAAAAATGTTATATATTTGTATAATATTTATATCAATTAATTTATAAGTACAAACAATATAAAGTAGGTATTAAACAAAATATTTTTCTTACAGATAATGAATTAATGTTTGTATCGGTAACCAATTCAAATTTAGAAGGAACTGCTGAACGCTTCAAAGTGAATCCTCTCTTCGTGATGTCATAATCAGACTGCAAAAAGTGATGGTTGCACACATATGAATACTTTCCAATTTTTCCTTTGCTAGGAACTGCTTTCATCCAATTATTCAAAATGTCTTCATTTTTGAATGGAAAACTAAAATTGAAAAGAAAAACATATATAATATTAGTTTTTTTTATCTAAATACTGTGGTTGTATGTAGTGATTTCAATTAAGGTGATATAGAACTGACCGACGAACTCAGATTTGTTTAATTTGCAATGATTTGAGCAATTTATTATTTTTAGAAACAGTTTGTGTATTGAACAGTTTGTCGAATCGTTTTTGTTCACATTCTGATGATATATAAATATAAATTTAAAATGATTCGACAAACTACTCAATGCTCAAACATTTGACAGCAGTTAAACAGTAGCCAAAAAGTTGCAACTTTAAAAAAGAATCGTACAATATATGTATATCATAATGAAAAATTATGTCATAATGACAATATTCACAAAAGAGTATCAATATTTCAATTTGCACGACTGGTCAGTTCTATTTTACCTTATATATGTGAATATATTAAAAAAGCATTTCAACCTTTTTCCAAAATGTATATAAACACCCAAAGCACTTTTAGCAATTTAATCAAAACAACGAATTTAATAATATTTGTTTACATATATATATATAATATAACGTAATTACCTGTGAAACGTAATATTCGTGTTGGGATGCCAGAAGGATTTGCAATTTTGCACACAACAATTTTTCACCATTATTCTCACTTTAAAAGATCACAATGTAAACAATAAATATTCTTTGATCCGACTGTACATCACGTGATTTTGACACTACCGCGCAAGCGCAGATGTGCCAGAAAAAGACAGTTGGCCCCCCTCCGATATTCCTATCTCTACTCGTTTTTCACTCATTGCCCATCATAGGCAGTGCACGTTCCAGTATTACTATATTTCAGTGAAATATTAATGTAATTATTATTAAAATCAAATGTGACGCGCGAAGCGCGTAAAGTATCTAGTAATGTAAAATTTTTCGAAATAAAATTTATTTGAATAGTAAACATTAAATTAAGACATTTATTAAGTACTATGATATAATTACATTTCTGTATCCCTAAGAGAACTCGTATATTGTTTTAATATTGAAATAATATTGACAACGATATTAATTTAATATTAAATCAGTATTCGTGAACTATTAAAAAAACATTGATTTAACTACTAGATGTCCATTGAGAAAAGGTTATTTTAATATTGATACATTAATGTTAAATCAATATTACATATGTATTGAAATAATGTTAAAATAATATTGATATGTTGAAAATGTAACATTGAAACAACATTAAAATGATATTGATACAATATTAAATCCTAAAGAGAAAAAGTTGATGTTACGCGTGAATTGGCTCATTGTATCGAAAATCGAGAGTGCATAACTTCATTTCGTCACGCTTTCCGGCATTGTGATTGGTTGGCTTTGAGCGCGTTCATTTCAAAATTATGATGTTTTCAGATTAAAAATTCGTAAGTTACATTAAGCTTTCCAGCATTATAAGTGGTGCATTCGATATGATGTAATATTTATTAACATTATTGATTATTAATATTAATTTCTATTACTTTGATTAATTATTTTGATTAAATACTATTAATATTAATTGTAAAATTAGATATAATACAATATAATGCATTTAGATATATCGGAATTATTCCATTTGCTTAGAAACTTAGCAAGGCGATAAAATCAACAAACAATTATCGGTGACACGAATTGTTTATAACTTTTATGAATAAATTAATTACAAAATTAAATGTAATACGCGTTCAAATTTCTCGGTAACAATTCATTTAAAAAATTATAATTTTGCAGTAAATAAGATTCTCCCGAGCTTAAAAAATCTGTTTCTTCAGTTTATTTTATTTATTTTTTTAAATAATTGTCTTGACAATACCAATTTAAAATGCATTATAACTTTAAGGTTTTTTACAAAGCTAACTGAGATTTCCCCTTAAAATCTTGAAATCATAAATATTACATTTCTAATATTATGTGTTAACAATTAAATGTTGATGTAATTAATATTATAATTAATGTGACGCGCGTAGCGCGTAAAGAATCTAGTACATAATAAAATTATATTGAAAGAACATTGAAACAACATTGATACAATATTAAATAAATATTAAAATTATATTGAAAAAACATTAAAGCAACATGATACAATACAAAAAAATATATTCTTAATATTTATTTAGTATTGTATCAATGTTGTTTTAATGTTTTTTCAATATAATTTTAATATTTATTTAATATTGTATCAACGTTTTTTCAATATAATTATAATATGTATTTAATATTGTATCAATGTCATTTTAACCCATCGTTGGTCGCGTTATGAGCGCGACGCTAACAAAAGAGAGAAGTCGGAGTGTAATTTTTGCTGCGCAATAAGGATGCAAGAAAGGGCGCGACCAACGGTGGGTTAATATTGTTTCAATGTTACATTTACAACATATTAACCCTCCACTGTTCGCGTCATAGCAACAAATCTAACAAGGCAAAGACACTAAAGTGGCCTTTATTTGTGTGGAACAAGGGCACTAAAAAACACGCGAACAGTGAGGGGTTAATATTGTTTTAATCTTATTTCAATATATTTTTAATATTGATTTATCAATATTAAAATAACCTTTTCTCAAGGGACATCTAGTAGTTAAATCAATGTTTTTTCAATATTTCCCGAACATTGTTTTAATATTAAATTAATATCGTTGTCAATATTATTTCAAAGTTAAAACAATATAAGTGTTCCCTTAGGGATTGAATATAATTAATTTATAATTGTAATTACAAATGTTTTTAGTTTCATTTGGTATTTTCGGAGTTAACGGTATTTGAGGTATATACTAATGTTTTTAAACAAAACAAAAAAAAACAATATAAATTAAAAATACACTAAATCATTAAGGCTGTTTACAAACCCTGGTGGAAAAAAAAAGTCTGAAATTGGTCTGAAAATAGTCTGAAAAAAGTCTGCAATGAAAGTCAGAAATAAGTCTGAAATGTCCCAAATTCGGGAGTATTTTCAGACTTTTTTCAGCGCAAAGTCTAAAATTTTTCTGAAAATATACGAAGTCTGAAAATGATCTGAAAAAAGTCTGAAACATGTCTGAAAATAGTCTGAAAAAAAGTCTGAAATAAGTCTGAAAAAGTCTAAAAAAAGTCTGAAATTAGTCTATAAAAAGTCTGAAATTGATCTGAATAAAGTCTGAAAAATGTCTGAAATAAGTCTGCAATAAGTCTGAAATAAGTCTGAAATTTCGCTGAAATTAGTCTGAAAAAAGAAAATAAAAAAAGATATATCTTTTTTTATAATGTAGTTGTCTTTTTTGTTATTACTTGATACTAAATACATCTCTGCATGTAAAACATTGAATTGAAGATATAAAGAACGGTTCAGAGAATATCGTACAATTAGTGATTTTACTTGTGCACGTATTTTTTATATAAAAAAACTTACGTTATCTTCAAGAAGGATTATAATTTAAGGGGACTGTTCGGACGAAAAAGGCGATTTTCGTAAAAATTTTGAAAACAAATTTTGTTGCATAATTTAAATCTTTGAACCTTCCTTTATATGTAGCTAAAAGGAAAATTTTGAAATCTTGTTTTTTGTATGTTTTTCTGAACGTTTATCATAACAGTGTCAGGCAGCAAAATCAGTCGATTTATTCTAGAAGGGTTTTATTCGGTTTTTGAGCGTTATTTTTCATAAAGGCATTTTATTTTTGTTTTAAGAGGTTTTATTTTTAATTAAATTAACAAAAACTCCGATATTATTTGTTTTCTTTATATGACTAAATGTTTATTTAATATTATATCAAATACATTCAACAAAAATTTCGATGTAATTTACATAAAACCATACAAAAGAGTTTGTGATGTAATGTTATATTGTTTAAATGATAATGAAAACATAGAGTTTAGTTGCATTGGCAGTCATTTTTGCAGGCATAGACAAGATTCGTGTCCTGTCAGTAATAATATTTTCTTATTAGTTTCGTTGTCTTGTTTGGAAGTTGACGTTGAGTTCAATTTAATTATTGCGATATTGCAATTTAATTTAATTGTATATTTTTTAATTAAATAAAAAATGAAATTTCGGGTTGAAAGATCGAAAAAATCTCGGAAACGACGTCAAAGTGAGTTGGTAAAAGTTGCAATGTGAATTGTTCAAGAACAACCAAGTGCTCAATGCAATAAAACTTTAAATCGTTTTATCTCGAAACTTTAATTTGCATGTTTTCTAAACTACTTGACAATATTTTGAGAAAAGTTTCCATCCGATTTTGATGATTTTTGATTCACTGCAACTAGAAAACAATTTTCTAGGGATCTGTAAGACAATTTTTTGAAATTTTGTTTTGTTCAAAAGTTACAACAATTTTAACAAAAAAAAAGCCTAATTTCGCCCCGTTTTTTGACATTTCAACTTCAAATATAAATAACTTTTGATAGAAACAAAAAATCAAAAATTTGTCTTACAGTACCCTGCAAAAGGATATAAAGATTAAGGTCGAAACCAAATTTTTTTTAAATATTGAAAAATGGTTTCAAAATTTTGTCAAACAAATGACCCTTTTTGGACAGTTTTTTTGTTTATAAAATTGTTGTTTTTTGAAAAAATTGAAAAATACTTTCGGACCTTTTATTATGATATTGAGGACTATTAGTGTATAAAGTTTCACATCGATTCATAAAAAATTGTGGATTTTAGACATTTTGCCGAACAGTCCCCCTAATGATTTTAATCAAATTACACATTTTTTAATTAAATTTAAAGAATGAAAATACTGTTTATCACAATTACCCCGAAGTCACAATTACCCCAGGTGACCCTACATATATGAAAGAATCTGATAATAATGAGTATGTGTGGATATATATACTAATGTCCCTGGTTACTAGTGAAAAGTAGTAAATTTTTGGATGTCACATTTCTAAATGCATTTGAACAATTTTTTATAACGGTGAAGAAAGTAACAGTTTTCTTCACTCGGAGAGAAAATTGTTACTTTCTCCAGAGCTATAAGTTGTAATAAGTTGTGTCCAACACGTGGGACGTACCACTAGTTAAACAGTGTACTATTTCACAACTTATAGCCGTGAAGAAAATAGTAACTTTCTCTATTTGTGGAGGAAACTGTAACTTTCTCCACTAGTGAAGGAAATAATTTTTTCCTTTACTACAAGTTATACAAAATAAAATGAAGCACATATTTGTGTATATACATAAAAGAATATGTTGTAAAGGAATTGTACATTTATGTGTAAAAATAAACAACATTTTTTATTTATATACTAATGATTTATTTACATAATATATAATAAGCGCGTCGCTACAAAATAGAATCATCATTTACAGTCTGCAAGTGTCACGTAAAAAAAATTATATATCTCGATGAGGATAAGAAAAATAATTCTAAATACAGCAGAACCTTCGAATAGTAGGATAGTTCTGTTCCTCTTTTCTCATAAAACTGTTTAATGATAAAGAAGAAACAAATATGAATTAATCGGAGGTACGACTGCAGTGATTCTATGCAGGATTATACGTCTTGCAGAGATAATATAGCTTTATCATTCTGATGTCGTTTGAGTTGAGCTTCATGAAGCCATCTTCGTTGTCTATGACTGCTTGATGCGCTGCTGACTGGACTGGGGCTTGACTGATATGGTCCATAACTCCTATCCGAGTCAAACTTCGTGTTTGGGGTTTGTGGGGTGCATGGTCTGCTGGTCAGTGGGTGA
>JABFPW010000034.1:0-13421 GCA_022817205.1 Oxyteleia sp. ZL-2020
AGATACAAGACTTTTTTACGAGGACGCTAAACATAAATATACAGAGTAAACAAAGATAACTAAGGGGATCATGACCCCTAGTAGTTATCTTTGTTTATCCTGTATGTTATATCTGTAATGTCCTTGTTGCAAAGAATTGTGCATCTACCCTTATAGTTAAATTATTAATTTTTTATTAAATTTAATTACCCTAACGGAACCAAACGTTCTTTAAACGTTTTAAACGTTTAAAGAACGTTTTTTGGACATTAAACGTTTAATAAACGTTCGTAAAACGTTTTAAGGTTTTATGTTCCGTTGGGGTTATAATGAATAATCTAATTATAAATATATATTATATATAGGATATAAAATATTTCTTTTGTGAAGATTATTTTTCTTTCTACACAAAGAAAATACGTAACTTTTGTCGGAAACATTTTTTTGTAATCTTAGCAGATGGCGCTGAAAACGCAAACTAATATTTTTCGCTATTTTCGAGAAATACGCATCGAATCGAAAAACTAACAAGGGATTCAGGTTCCGAATGATATCTTAATTAATTTCAAAGGTACCCGATTGTACCCGAAGTGTTTCCGAAGGTATCCGACCATACTTCGGACGTGCTTGATAATTGTGCATGTGGTTTTGAAGGTATCCGACAATTTTCTGTATAATCCAGAAAGTAATCCAAGATGCCCGAAATGGCTTTTATGGAACCCGATGATATCCGGGCATACCCGAAATGGATGTTTTTAATAATTTCGATAAAACTACATTTAGCGTAACCCAGGAACAACAACGTGGACATACACGGAGATAAATTCCTAACCGTGAAAGCATGCGACTATATCACTCTTGTAGTAAAGAAGTTCACGTAATTATTACATAGAAATGACTCTACTATGGAGTGGCAACACTCCTTTTCAAGAATGAATGTCTTACTAATAGTAAATGAAAATAACTCATACTCGAAAAATATTGGATCTCGTGCTATTAAGGTTTGAACATTTTCTCCGTGTAGTAGTTTTCTGTTTTCTTCGGGGTGCTTATTTTAGGTGAGTCTGTTCACCCCTCACCATCGAGGTGTTTGTTTTCTGTAACATCTCTAAACTATTATCATTTGACACTTCAACAATTCTGTGTTTCATTTCCTCGATATCGTTGGGTTTGGTTTCAAAAACTTTGCTTTTCAAGTATCCCCAGTAAAAGAAATCAAGAGGCATCAAATCGGGTGATCTTGGTCACTCAATGGTACCTCTTCTACCAATCCACCTGTCAGGGAAAACGTTGTTCAGCACATTGCGTACAATTAGGGCAAAATGAACTTGAGCTCCGTCTTGTTGAAACCAAACATTCTCGAATGCATCCCCAACGATAGCTTGTATTGCAGGTATTATGTTATCATTCAACAAATTTACGTACTTTTCAGATGTCGAATTGCCATCAATGAAGAATGGCTCGATGATACGATTACACAATATTCCAGCCCAAACGTTAACTTTTTCTGGATACTGTGTACGATACTCCCTGATCCAGTGGGGATTCTCTTCGACCCAATAACTCATGTTATGTCGATTGACAGATCCGCTCAACTCAAAGGTTGCTTCATCCGAAAAACACGTCCAAAACAGAAATTGATTATTTCTGTCGAATTGTAGCATCATTTCCTCGCAGTATTCAAGTCTACGATCATGATCGTCTCCGATAAGTTCTTGCACTAGTTTCATTTTGTACGGATGATACTGATGCGACTTCAAAATCTTAAGGACAGATGTTTTACGAATTTTGGTTTGTTGAGCTACTTTTCGACTCCAAGTATGAGGATTTTCTTAAAAATTCAATAGAACTTCTAAAGATTTTTCTTCATTTGTGGCAGTTTTACGTCTTCCAAATCGTAGTTCATGCTCGACTGACCCAGTTCTTTGGAATCGATTAAAGGTTCGATATGCAGTAGATTTTTAAATTGGCGCATGATTCGCAAACGTATCGTTGAATAAATTAGCAACGTGACCGTATGACCTTTCTCTATCACCAAATCCCCGTATCATGAGAATTGTTATTATTTCCCTCTCTGATAATGCCATTGTTGACAGTATATAATGAAGTAAAGAATTTTCTAATCTTTAGTAGTCCTATTAATAGTCTAATAACGTCTGCAAATACATTTTAAATTGTAATAGAAATCCTCAAAATATTCCAAGTTGAATAAAGTTTTTACGGTGCAAGAGGTAGGCTGTAAATGAATTTACTCAAGCACTCCAAAGTATCCCAAGATGAATAAGGTGATAATCACGGCAGGGACCCAAGCCCCCCAAAAATAGTAACATATATATAAAATGAAATAAAATTTATTTATGCTTGTGACAAACTGTACCAGAAATATAAAACCATATCATATTTATAAACAATTGTTAGTATGTATGTGATTCTCATATTTAAAAAATGTTATGCAAATAATTGTATATCCAACAATTTAACATACTGGCGAATCAAAGGAATAAGATGTAACGATAGTATTTTTAAATTCATTTAGTAATGTCAGACAAAATTATTACAGAATAAATTCGAAAGCAAAAATATTAAAAATGTTAAGATTATATGCATTATTTGCATAGGCATTTGTATGATGCAAGATGTATCAAATACAACATTAATTTGTAAGTGTAAGTGTTATTATCAAATACATGAACGGGAAAGAGTAATTCTTTTACAATAACGTTTCCAAATTAATGGTATTTATATATGCTTAAATAATAAGTAACAATTCAATCATAAATAATACAAATTATTTTTTGCATAAATAATGTTTAAATATTAGAAAATTGTAATACAATTTATTATATTTTATACAGTTATCTGGGTTAATATTCATAAATTTAAGAAATAAATATTTAAACTTATACCGCCATACACTGAATACTTTTAAAAACACTCATGAAAAGATTGCATGTTTAATTTGTGTAAAATACTTGATAATAATCGAAAACATTATATTTAGTAAATTGGCGGGTAAAAGATTTAAAAAGTTAAAAGATAGATACATAAAAGATAAATCAGCCAATCAACAGCTTCTATTTTTATGTGTTCTGATGCGCAGTCAACAGAGCCTCTGTTGACTGCGCATCAGAACAGTCAACAGAGGCTCTGTTGACTTGTCATTTTATTATAACTATTTAATTATAAATAAATATTACTTATCTGAAATATATTTTGTGCATGCAAAAGGAACGTGCACATTATATTTTCTACACAGAACAAAGATTTGAATTGACTTCAAGCTATCGAAGACAATCTTACTAAATACAGACAAATTTTCAAGATTTCAATTTCCCATACTGACAGAAGAAAACGAATAAATCGTTAAGTTAGAATAAAATTAATAGATTTGTATTAGTAATTATAGAAATATTAAAACCATAAAAGAAATACAACATTGGGATTAAGTGAAATCTGAATTACTTTAAATTCTTTAAATACATTAATTCAATTAGAATTAAATTTAACAAAAAATTACATTTAAAGTTGTAATAAATTAAACTGCAATTTCTTATTACATACCTAAAAAATGAGACTCATTTCCGGATGCCACGCAGAAGAACAATATTCCACACAACACGATTTAACCATATTCAATTATTTTCAATTATTATCAATTCAATAATAATACTCCTATTTATGTTTAACTGCTTTACGCACCACTTTTGTACGGCACTGTCCACACGATATTTTAACACTGTTGCGCAGGCGTATAAGAGTGTGAGTGAGACCGAGTCCACCCGACTCGCTTTCTCTCTCGGCTCGCTTTTTTCCTATAGAGGGATACGGCAGTGCACCTTCCTGTATTATTATATTTCAGTGTGCATGACAAAACATAGCTGCTCGCTTGTGACACGTCCGCCATTAGAAGTGAGAAATTTGCGCACATAATTGGCGGCAAATATAAATGACATTAAATATGTAAAGTGGAATAACGAAAAAATGTTTACATATAAATTATATAAAAGTAACATTTTATTATGTATTATGAAATATTTCAACTTAATAATATAAAATATATGTAATTATAATAAGATTATTATAACCTTATTTGTAATAATCAAGTATTGCAATTTATAACATAAGCATGTAAATGATATTTAAATTATTAATACCAACGAATAGATAGTTATGCAAATAAAAACAATACAAATAAAATAACATAATATTAAGCAATCAAAAAGAATATTAAATGATTATTTAGAATGTATTATAACTTCCCTAAGAGAACACGTATATTGTTTTAATATTGAAATAATATTGACAACGATATTAATTTAATATTAAATTAGTATTCGTGAAATATTAAAAAAACATTGATTTAACTACTAGATGTCCCTTGAGAAAAGGTTATTTTAATATTGATACATTAATGTTAAATCAATATTACAAATATATTGAAATAAGGTTAAAACAATATTGATATGTTGTAAATGTAACATTGAAACAACATTAAAATGACATTGATACAATATTAAATACATAATAAAATTATATTGAAAGAACATTGAAACAACATTGATACAATATTAAATAAATATTAAAATTATATTGAAAAAACATTAAAGCAACATGATACACTACAAGAAAATATGTTTTATATATTAAATAAATATCAAAAATATATTCTTAATATTTATTTAGTATTGTATCAATATTATTTTAATGTTTTTACAATATAATAATAATATGTATTTAATATTGCATCAATGTCATTTTAATGTTGTTTCAATGTTACATTTACAACATATCAATATTGTTTTAACCTTATTTCAATATAATTTTAATATTGATTTATCAATATTAAAATAACCTTTTCTCAAGGGACATCTAGTAGTTAAATCAATGTTTTTTCAATATTTCACGAATATTGATTTAATATTAAATTAATATCGTTGTCAATATTATTTCAATATTAAAACAATATAAGTGTTCCCTTAGGGTTGTATTTTTCTGATTATATTTATTATAAACGAAACTAATATATTTTTAATTTTATTTATATCAATCAATTTAAATATTCACTTAATTTTTGTATGTGCAATTAAAAATGTATTTTAAAAATTTTCTATGTAGTATCTATATATAGTTCTCTCATTTTACACTTGTTCATAATTAATTAACCTATTAACATTATAAAATAATAAAACAACGATACTATTTCAAATTTATTCTAAATTGTGTTTAAAATATTTTTTATAAAATTATATAGGAAAAAATAATAAATAAGTAATTTTATTTCTTTAAAATTTAAAATATTAATGTTGCAAGTTGTACATACACATTTTTCTTTTAATTATTGTTTAAACAAATTAAAATTCAATGATATTATTTGCAGAAATAAAACACAGTTATAATTTTGTGTAAACTAGAGAAAAAAAAATAATGTTTGAAATAACACAATTTTCAATATTATAAAAAAACACAATATAACCTGTAATTATAAATATCTATTTATATTATTTATTTCACTTTTAATTAAATAATTTAATCCAGTTCAACTTTAAACTGCACAGACAACACATTATACCATTTTCATTTTTTAATTTTTTTTTATTGTATGAAATGTCAAATAAATTCATCTCTTTCTAACAACGACCACTACGACTGGCACGTTGATTGTGCGCATTTTTCTTACAAATGGCGGCCTTCAATTAGTCACAGTCAATCGACGTTATATCCTATCCAGTTATATATAGAGATCGACAGATTCGGACCTGAACCTTCGTGACGAGAGGACGTATTGCCGGTTGCGGCTTGAGTTTGCTTATACTGGTTTTTGCTCCTTATTAGTTTATATTTGTTATTTTTTTTCACTATTCATGTATATATTGGCATATCACAGGTAACTGATTTTTATACTTAAAATTTGGGATTTTTTATTCGAATGGTTAGTTTTGAATTCGATTTTTACTAAACCTTTTTTGACTGGCGATTTTCTTATATATTGCCTTATAGGCGTTTTTTTAAATAAAGGCCAGCCGTTTACGGCTCGGCTTGGAAAAAAAATAAATCTTTTGGCGTTGATATGGATTCTGATCATTCTCGGGGGGGAGGGAGTTCGATTGTTGTCGACCCTGTTTCAAACGGAAAGATCCTCAATTCCAATACAAACAATAACAATCATGTTTCTGTTGACATAGCTACACCTAATAAAAGAAAAAGAACTGATTCTGACGAACTTTCGTTGAATGACAGTGTGAACATTATTTCACGTAATTCTAATGTGCCAATTGCGGATAAAATTTTTGATACTATGGAAAAGAGTTTTTCTGAAGATGCTGCAACGTATTATCAACCTTGTCATTTGTCTCCCTTCGTTGTTTATGTACAACCAAATAAATTAGAATATAACGAGAAAAATCAGCTGAAAAGAGTTCATCCTTGTTCTATCGGGGAAATTCTTGATTCTAACTTTTCAACTAAGGACTTTAGAGTCGACGGTGTTGCCTTTAATAAATTTAAAATCTCGACCTGCAATCGTATAGCAGCTAATAATCTCATTGACCATAAAGCATTCACTGAAGCGAATCTGAAGACCTTTATCCCACAAAGTAGACTCTTTAAAATTGGCATTGTTAAAGATATTCCATCCTCCTATCCGGTAGATATTTTAAAAAAGAAGATTCAGGTGAATAATGCTAAGGTGCACGAGGTTATCAGGTTCAGGAGGAGAGTTGATGAACTGGCTAATAAAAATACAAAAATCTCAAAGTATGTAGACACTAATACAATTATGATTAAATTCATTTCTAACTCTCTCCCTGAATCGATAAGGTTCAAGTTTTGTATCATTCCAGTTAAAGAGTACATCCCGAAAATGAAACTTTGTTACAATTGTTTTAACTTCAATCACACCAGCAATAAATGTAGGCGTCCTAAATTATGCGGTAAATGTGGAAAAATTTTATATGATAAACCGGAAGACTGTGTACATTTTTAATCTGCCAAAAAACATTGTATTAAATGTGAGGGGGAACACAATGTTTGGGACAAGAGTTGCCCTGTTTTTACTGAAAATGATGATGCCTTTAAAAGATCTTTTGATCAGGGTATTATATTCGCAGAAGCCTTGAAAAAACAAAAAATAGGAGAAAGCATGCCAAACTTTGTTTTGTCTGAGGACGAGTTTCCGGGTCTAGTTCACAATAACTCTTTTGAGTTGTTGGGAGATATTCCTTTTGACCAACCATCCTACTCACAGGTCGGCTCAGGATTCTCTTTTAAAAAACCTAGTTTGAGTAAAAATAACAAAAATAAAACAAAAAATAACACTAACAATACTCGTAATAAAAATCAAACAAAAAAATCTTTTGGTAAAAAACCTTTCCAAAACAAACTAAATTTCGATTTTTCTGGCAGTGTTGATGTCAACAAAGGAACGTCGAGCTCGCTTACGAATGAAAAAACCTTGTACTTGAAAGAAAATACTACTCCAATAATCTCGCTTTCTAGTTCTAATGACGATACTGTTGATTTGGAAATTTTGAAAAAGTTTTTCCTTGATAAATTTGATTTTAATCTTGATTTTAAAGATGATAAATGTGATATTGAGTTATGTAATTATTTATATGCGAAATATAATAAACGGCTTCCTGTTATGGACAGCTCAGACAATTCAAAAAGTTTATTTACTAAATTATTACAATGGTAGGTTGTACTGACAAATTGAAAATTCTCTTCTGGAACTGTCAGGGTCTTAGTGGGAAGAGGGCTGAGATCCTGACTTTTCTAAGGGAGTATGACATTATTCTATTAAATGAATTATTTATTAATGACAATTTAAAACAAAAACTAAAACTTGGTAATAATCATTACATTTACTACGATGAAAACGTTCAAACAGATAGATCCAATTTGGAAATAATTTTTCCAAAAAAATTTAAATTCAGAATTATTGGAAACATTCCCTATTTTGACAGTAACTTAGAAACTATAGGCATCGAATTTTTTATGAATAACGGTAATTTGGCAGTTTTTAATACTTATAGATCTCCCAGTAACTCTCTGGATAGTTCAAGTATCGATAGTTATTTCGATTTCATTACCAAATACCAACATGTGGTTATTAATGGCGATTTTAACCTCCATAACACCAGTTGGGGTTCCAGGTACAATAGCCCTTCCAGTAATCATTTTAGTGATCGTTTAAATCGTGAAAACTTAACAATTATTAACGATGGTTCTCCCACCCATTTTCCACATAATGGAAATTGTCCATCCGTGTTAGATTTATCAATTATATCTTCAAATCTTATTCTTAATTCTGCCTTTGACAATACCAATAACTTGTTTGGCAGCGATCATACCGCCATTAGCACAACAATTTATATTAAACTGGATACCCAAAATTTTTTTTCTCATAAATTTAATATGAAAAATATTGATTGGAAAAATTTCAGTGATCAGCTATATGAGCATTGGTATCATTGGGATTCTGAAGATGTCAATGAGCATAATTTTATCTCTATTTACGAAAATATGGTAGAAGACATTAAAAATATAATTATTGAATTGGATAGGAAAAAAAAACAACAATAAAAAGATAAATATTCTTATGGGTCCAGATGATATCCCTCACCTTTATATAAAATTAATTCAAATAATTCAATTAACAATAAAAAAACTTTTTACCCAACTCCATGGTGGAATTCAAGCTGCGAATTAATTAAAGAGGAAAGGAAGATTGCTGAGAAAAGGTTTATGAAACATCCATCTCTAGAAAATAAAATTGAGCGAAATAGGGCCAGAGCTTTGGCCAGAAAGACCTTTAAAGAAGCGAGAGTATTAGCCTTTAGAAACACTTGCAAAAATCTCAATCCAAAGACCCCAATGGCCAAAGTCTTTGACCTTGTCAAAAAATTTGCCGCTAAACCTACAACGCCTTATTTTTCTCAATTGAACGTTACCAACATTAATGTTATTTCTGATATTAAAAATGACATCTCTAAACCGTATTCTCCTAATTCCTTTAAACCCACCTTGGATTTCGACTTGAATTTCGATGACATTAGTGACAATAATCTAATTTCTGGAAGTATTGGGGTTAGTGAGTTAAATTTCTACATCGACAACAGCAAACAGGATTCATCCCCAGGTCTGGATCAGATTAATTATTTGGTTATTAAAAAACTACCTATATGCATTAAAAGACTTTTATCAAGGATTTTTGATTTCATTTTATCCTCGGGTAAAACACCTTTGAGTTGGTCATGTTATCTGACCTTTTTTATTCCAAAATCCAAATCTGGGAAGTTTAGGCCTATATCATTGTCTTCCTGTTTTCTTAAACTGTTTGAGAAAATAATAAATAACAGACTGAGCTTTTGGTTAGAAAAAAATGAAATACTGAAACCTTTTCAATATGGTTTCAGAAAAAACAAGTGTTGTCTTGATGCACTGACTCTATTAACTTCCATAATTTATAATAACTTTCTTAATAACTTCGATACTACATCTATTTTTTTGGATATCGAAGCGGTCTTCGACAAGGTGGATATACAAACACTTATGGGTAAATTATTCTCTATTAATCTGGACCCTAAGATAATTAGAATTATTTTCAATCTAATTTCAGAACGATATATTTTCTTTTTTTCTTGTTTGCATCTCATTTGGAGACAGATGTTGAGAAGTGTCTGGACAAATTAGCCAGGAATCTTAATATTATCATGATTGATATTGCTAATATTAAACTGAAACTTTCATTGGATAAAACAAATTTGGTAATTTTTTCAAAAAAATATTCTATTTATTCAAATCTTGATTCCTTTTTTATTTCAGTTAATGATATTCGTATTAAGGCTTCCAAATCAGTTAAATACTTGGGTCTTATTTTAGACTCCAAATTGCTATGGAACGAGCATCATAAGTACATTATAGATAGAGTCAAGCATAGATTGAATATAATTAAATTTTTGAGAGGTACCTGGTGGGGGGCTCACCCCAAAACCTTACTTATATTATATAAATCTCTAGTAAGAAGTGTTATTGAATACGGCTCTGTTTGCCAAATCAATTCTCAAAGTCAGTTATACCAAAAACTAGAAGTACTACAACGTTTAATCATTAGAAAAAGTTTAGGTATGAGGATGTCTACCCCCAATGGTATCGTTTACGGGGAATCGAAAATTCCCCCCCTTAACAAAAGATTTTATTTAAACGCGAGAAGATATCTTGTTAAAACTTTATCTTTGTCCTTGTCTGATAATTTAGTTCTTGATGCTATTAAAGATTTATATCATAACGCTTTTGATAAACCCAATAAATATAATTTTTTTAACAATTTATACCTAATCAGAAGTTACAAGTTTAGTATTAATAATTATATTAATTTAAAGATATACTCTAGTGATAAACCTTTATGTTTTAAATTTAATTATGATTTAAGATTCCTGGCTATGAACCCAGTCATTTCTGAACCCAAAATTTTTGGTAACCCACTAACTAATCAAATGATTTTTTATAAGACATATTGTACCTTTTTGGAGGATACAATTTGTTTCTTTACAGACGGCTCTAAAACTGAACCTGGTCATTTTGTGGGTGCATCCTCTCACTCTCCCTCAATTGACTGGGTTAAATTAATTAAATTGAATCACGTAACTTCAATTTTTACAGCTGAAGCAGTGGCCATCTATGTTACTCTTCTGAAAATTGAGGAATTGCTCTCCCTTACTGATTGCAACAAATCATTCTCCATCTTTTCAGAATCCTTGAGTGTAATTCAAATCTTTTCCTACCCATGTGTGACTTGTGAAAACTATATAATTTGGGAAATTAGAGATCTTTTGCAAAAACTTCAGATTCGTGGATGTGTTATCAACCTGATATGGATTCCTACCCTAACAGAACAGAAAAGTAAAACGTTAAATAAACGTATGTTAAACGTTTATTTAACGTTTGAATGTCCGCTACGTAACATAAACGTATGTTAAACGTTTATTTAACGTTTGAATGTCCGCTACGTAAAATAAACGTTTATTTTACGTATGTGTTCTGTGAGGGTGGTCATGAGGGGATACAAGGCAATGAAAAAGCTGATCAACTTGCTAATCAAGCCAGAAGGGAAGGTAAAACCTTGATCAACCTGGATGTCCCTTTCACTGATTTTTTTAACCTAATTAATATTAAGATAAAAGACAACATGACGACATTTTTTGACTCTTTTCAATTAATCAACAAAGGTAAGCATTACTTTGAAAATTTCTTTTGTAGTAAATCAATGAATCCATGGTTTTGGAAATCTGATTTGGACAGGGAATTTATTGCTATTATAACGAGGCTCAGGTCCGGGCATTTTTCATTAAATTACTCACTTTTTATCAAAAATTTCATTGATTCACCATTTGCTCTTGTGATGACAAATCTCTTGAAAACTTGATTCATTATATTTTTTTTGTCCCAAGTATTTCAATCAGAGAGGATTATTACTGAGACAATGGGTCGATTTGAAAATCGAGCTACCAATTAATGTGGACAAATTGTTAAAAAATCTAAAATACAACGAATTGAAACCTCTTGTTGACTATATAAAGACCACCAAAGGGTTTATTTAATCTTTACTTTACTATTTTTTATATTATATACCTTCACAGTTACCTGTGATGTGTCAATATTTAATTTATTACTATTTCTATTATTATTTATCTATTTACATTTATTTATTATTTTCCTTTTCAAATTACGCGGGGGTTTTATCCCCCTAGTATCAATGTTTCGGACTATTAAACCACCAATCGTCCTCTTGCCAATGAGCAGTATGGTTGTGGCATAAAAGCGACAAGCTTAATGCCCGTTGCTACCAACTTAAAAGCAACAAAAGGAAAAAAAAATATATTTCAGTGCCGACAACTTAAAGCATATAACAGGTAAATCATCTAAATGTCAAAATGTATAAAACCAATGAAAGTGCACGAAATTTAGGCCTAAAAGAATAATGTGAAGATTAACGTAAAATTTCATTGGGATTGTGTACAGAATAATAACTACTTTAATACAAAGAATAACTTTATTCGAAATACCCTTTGCATACAAAAATATATCGTTGTACAGTATTATCATATAATATGTAAGTGGAAAGGCAATAATGTGCTTATTATTTTCAAATACAGTAATCAATAATCTGGAAGTCCTGGAATGGGAAACGTCTTAGCATAAGTTTCAATTTCTTCTCGTAGACCTTTTACTTTTTCAAGAATGGTCGCATCGGTACTTAGTACTTTTTTGTATTCAACTAATTTTGGTCCGGAAATTTTCTGAACTTCGAGAGCTAACTGTAAACCTGAAACAAGTGAATATTACGTTTAATGAAAAAGAGAAAATGATGTAACACAAAAATATTTATATAATATATTGAAAAATGTCTCAATTATGACAATTTTCAGAGTTTTTCAACATTCTGACATTTTCAGAATGTCACCCCACAACAAATGAATAATACAATTTTCACCTTTGTGTATATATTCAGCGACCTTCTCAATATTCTCTTCCTTCAACCCTCGCGTCGTTAAAGCGGGAGTCCCCAGACGAATTCCACTAGGGTTCAAAGCACTCTTGTCCCCAGGAACCGTATTTTTGTTACAAGCAATGGAAAGGTCTTCCAAAATTTTCTCCGCCTTCGAACCCGTAAGTCCTGTCGACCGCAAATCCAGCAAAACCAAATGCACGTCCGTGCCACCGGAACAAATCGTGTACCCCCGCTCCTGCAGACTCGTGGACAGTTGTTTCGCATTGGCCAAAATCTGCTTCTGATATTCGACGAATTCGCTCGTCTTGGCTTGTTTCATGGCGGTGGCTATTCCAGCGATCTGATGGTTATGCGGGCCACCTTAACAAAAGGCAAGAAAAAATAAGGACATCAATTTAGGATTTTTATAAGGAAATCCATTTAGGATATCCATATACAAATTCTCAATCGAAGTTAGAAATCTTTATATCTCAAAGAGACCTAACAGGCGACGTTGCTAATTTCGTCATAGATGGCGTCGTAGTTTGCTAAACTGGCGTCAACTTGGTTTTTATAGAGATCGCTATTTGAGAAAACCAAATTGACGCAGAGATTAGTTGAGAGATTGCTCATGAGCGAAAAAATATAGTTTGGGGATGCTTTTACGGAATCTTAAATGAAAAATCACTGACAGCGCGCCCCCAAACTATATTTTTTAAAAGTAGGGACATCTTCGCTCATGAGCAATCTCTCAACTAATCTCTGGTTGGCGTCAGTTTAGCCAACCAATGAGCCCATCTGTGATGCAATCCACTTCACTTACTAGGTGTCTTTGAGTTATAAAAGTCTCTTACTCACGATTTTTTTCTTTAGAATGCATGCTTTCCACAAAATTTATGCTGTTTTCTATTTTCAGTTACCACGAGCCATGTTTTCGATTCCCGCCCTCTCGTTC
>JABFPW010000035.1:0-13415 GCA_022817205.1 Oxyteleia sp. ZL-2020
AGTTTACCGAACTGTTGTTTAAAATTTGACGCATCAAGAATGAAAACGTTCTGCGTTTATTTTTAAACTTTACTCAACTGAAACGAAATTTTATCCAATTCTATGTTACTGTATAACAAAGTAAAGTATACAATACTGTTTTATATTCTTTAACAAATCATTATTCAAAAGTTTGGTAAAGTATCATGAACTATTTTTCTCCGTGTACATAGAGTATATAACCTCACATTTAGATGTGAGAAACAGAAAATAAAATTAATGAAGAGTAAAATTGATAAAAAATAAATGTTGACAAACAAGTATTTTAGCATTTTTATTTGATATTGCACTAATTTTTGTAAGTAAACAAATTTTAAATATCTTCAGTTATTTTATAGCAGCTGCTATTTAAATATGGCATTCAAATAGTTTGTAATAAATAATATATATAAATATTTATTTGTGAAATAATATAAATAAAATATTTGTTTATTTCATTTGAATATGTACTTTTAATTTCATTGCCATAAATATTAACATTACTTTTCATCGATCTATGTTACAATATCTATACAGTTAAGTCATGTTTTAGGTTATGTTGACAAAATGAAAAACAAAGATATTAATAATTTTTGTTAATATTGAATTGATTTCTTTCAGTAAATACGTTGAAACAAACCTTCATTTAATGACAACAGTTGTTTTAAAGCATATCTTTATGTATCATTATGTATTTTATAAAAAAAACATTGAAAAGTTTCAAATTCAACTCGAACGTCGAGCAGTCATGATGCATTGGGTATGTTCGCAGTAAGCTTGGCACTCGGTACTAACTCTGTTGGTACTCGTTTGTAGGGTACTGCGAACGACGTAAAAGTAACGGTCGGGAGTAAATGTATTTTTAAATGTAGAGTTTGCGTTAACGTTTCCTACATTGAGAAATTGACAACAAATTGACAAAGTCAATTATGAGATGTATTTGAAGTGGCAACACAAACTCTACAAACAATTCCAAATACATTTACTCAAGTACCGGTACTTTTAAGCCGTTCGCAGTACCCTACAAACGAGTACCAACAGAGTTGGTACCGGGTATCAAGCTTACTGCGAACATACCCATTGAGACACACAAACTTCTTTGTTTAAGCTTTGTTTACATTATGTCAAATTGTTGGAATCAGAAAACATTTCAATTCAACAATATGAAATAAGAACATTTAGTATGATTTTAATGGAAAAATACACTTTTTAGTTAAACGTTATAGTTATCTTGGAAGGTTCCACAATAGATTGTGAAGTCAAGTTCAGCGTTACATTCGAAGTGGAAGTTTTTACATTCATTGTATACTTTTAAACTGTATGTAGTGTAATTGGTGTAATGTTTCGTTGCAAATGTAACTTTCCATGACATATAATGTGTGATGTTACATTCTTTTTTTACAGTGTTAATGGGAGTGTCCCATTGTTTATTTGTATTGCGTTGATCAGTTTTAGAGGGGATATAGAATCTGTGTTAATGATTTAATATGTATGTAACTATAGATGACCCAGTTGGTACAGTGTCTTATTGCGGTTCGAAGATTGTTAGTGTATTTTTTTAGTGCGAATCTATACTATTATATATCGATACACATGGATTTTATACAGATCATGTGAATTGAATATGGATCCACATGATACATGTTCCGATTTTCAATTTGGAATCATGTGTTATTATTATATTTACATATAGACCAAAATGAATTTTGTATGACACCTCTAAGGATTTTATGTACATTTACATAGATGCAGTCTGCATTCACATCGAGTTGACATTACTCCATATCACTTTCAGCAAGCGGGTAGAGTATCACTATTCACAAACATTCAGTGTATCTGCAATGTCATACCTTATTACATTTTGTTATGTACACAATATAAACTTGTGCTACTTTGGGATTTCTAGGTGCAGCCTGCAATCAAAAAATTTTACATTTACAATAATATCGATTAAAAAATTCGAATTACTAAAATATACTGTTACTTGCAATAGTAACACATAACATTCTCCGGATATTTACAAATATCGAGAACTCTGTCACGTTGTCCACTCTTAGCACCAGCTGCTGCAAAACTATTCTCTGATAAATGGCACGTTTAATAATCTCAAAATATGTATTTCAATTTATAACTGTATACAAATTATACATCATTCTGATTGCGTACGATCAGCGGGACTTAGATTCTAATTGGTGTGTGTTCTGTACCACGCAAGTTGTGATTCGTGTTAATTCAATGCGATATACTTTCAACGTCACACATAGGTCGGCGGCATTTATTTTCACGTTCGCAAACCCTCTCCACAATTGGGAATAGCAGAAGAGGATGCGAACCTAACGGACGATTGCAAAATTCAATTTAATGGCTGCCACTACTACACGAAAATAGTAAGTGCTTATTTACAAAAAATGGTTTTCATCTTTATAACCATACGAATTAAAAAACAAAAAGTACTAAAAGTAAGTACCGATGGAAAAATAAAGGAGCTTCAGCGAAAAAAGTGTTTTGTTGATGGGTGTAACAGTATACGACAAAAACAACTCTAAACAAAGGAAAGTTTTTTAAATTGTATTTAAACTAACTGACACCATTTGTCATAGTCTTTTTGTTCGACGTTGTGAATAAAAGACATACGTAAACAAACCAATATGTATCCGTAACACGTATGATTAAAGCGCCACCATCTGCTAGACCCAATTTAATTAAAAGTTGAATGTACATTCATTACACTTTCATAACATTCTGTTCAGAAAATTGGAATAGCAAAAATGTTAAACTAATTTTTAATGTACTACAACATTTGCTCGAAATAAACATTGAAAAAGTATTAAAAGTGAGATTATGTTAATTTAATTATCAATTCAATTATTCATATCAAATCACCTTAAACATATATATATTTTTATAGAATTCATAAAATTGACGGATACAATTGAGCCTTGTGTACCGATACACGGTCATCTGTTCTTTGGTTCACTTTTTTTTTAACAATTTATATAAAATTGAAATATATATTTAAAAATAATACATACCGCAAACGTCCCGTCATTACATATCTCCACAGCTACATTTAACTCTTCCAACAATGTATCTGTAGAGAAAATGTTAGCGACACCCCCATCTTGTGAAACCACTGTTCCCTTATACATATTTTCCGTGTGACTGTAATTCCGGAGTACTTCATCTATATCACTCATGGACTCAGGTACACGCGGACGCACCTTCTTTCGTTCGTTAACGAGAATCGTTTTCATGCTGGAGAATGTAATTTTGCTTCCTACTGCGGGATTTCTGTAATGTTATTAACTTACACATAAATATTCATTCTTTTAATAATGAAATGATTCAGAATTGTTTAACTTCACCATGGATTTACCATCGGTGAAGAAATGCAATTCAAAATATTTATTCGTTAAATAATTATCATGATGAAGAAAGTTTTTGTTACGTATGTTATTGGTTAAATATTTATTCATCACTCTGCAATGAAAGTCATAAAAATAAGCCTAAGCGTAGTTGTGCGTCCCCATCAAAAATATCCATAACGAACTTCCTTAAGGAAATTTAAAACATGGAATTTCCCGAAAGAGTTAGGGATGTTCCTTATGGAAGTGGCATCGGGAAATTCCTCATGGAATTGGCATAGGGAGATTCCTCATGGAAGTAGCAGCTGCATTCTCTGTTAATCTGAAAATTAAATTTCAAAAAATGTTGACAAAGGATCCATCTATTACAAAATGACTGAAATGAATTAAATAGATAAAGAATAGCAAAATCCAAACGCAGTAACGATACAAGATAACCTCCACTACGAGGAGATCCAAAATAATGCGTGATGTACCACGAGACTGCAAAATTGTGCTGCCGCACCAAATTAATTACGACGAAACATACATGTCGATTTAACGGCATATTCGCAAACATGGTCGGCGGTGACGGCGAATACAATATCAAACTAACCGCGCGCGAACCGACAAACGTTAAGAAATTACCAAACTGACAGATTATATCTTCGGAAAATAATTCTGTACGGGAAATTTACTGTACCGAAACGCAATCTGTGAACATAAATAAACATTTTAACAAAACTGTCAAAACACAACCTTGTTCAATGAAAAATCGATATGATGGACGATATCTATGTCATAACTGTCATATCGATTGCCATTAAATCGACATGTATGTTTCGTGGTACATCACGCATTATTTTGGATCTTCTCGCAGTGAAAGTTACCTTGAATCGTTACTGCGTTTGGATTTTAGAATTTTCAGATAAGCTATTCTTTTTCTATTTAATTCATTTAACTCATAGCAGTCATTTTTTAATAGATGGATTCTTTGTTAAAATTTGTTGAAATTTATTTTCAGATTAACGGAGCATGTAGCTGCCACTTTCATGAGGAACTTCCCGATGCCAATTCCATAAGGAATTTCCCTGTTTCAAATTTCCGTAAGGAAGTACCTTATGGAAGTTCCTTATGGATATTTTCGATGGGAAACAAAACGTACAGTTCAACATGTTGGAACAGTTCAACAGTTCCAACAGTTGAGATATTTGAACAATACAATTAATTTACATTTTAATATAAAATAAATTTAAATTAAAAAATTTTAATATAAACCGATTTTCAGCACGCTCGTGCGAAAAATATCGTACGCAACACGTGCAGCAAAAGATTGTCAACTCGTGTGACGGCAGACACTCGCCTTCGGCTCATGCTGCCAACGTCACACTCATTGACAAGCTTTTGCTGCACTAGTTATGTAATATACGGAATAACACAAATTGCACACACTTCTAAGCGGCGCATGCGCAATTTGCGAGCGTGCGGACAAGGCCTTTTTCCACACAGTTAGGCGTGCGAAATGGATTTGTCCACACCGGTCTGCGTGTTACAACGTGTAGTTAGTTCGACCTTGCAGTTTTCAAAATGGCGCAGCCGACAATGAAAACAACCTACTATGGATTATAGAATCTATTTTTAGTTCATCCAACAACGCAGACTTGTTTTCACCGAAGTTAGGACAAAAAATTATGTGTGTATCTTGAGCATAATGGGAATTTCACACTCGTGTGTTGTCAACACACGAGTGTGAATAATATATTATATACTTTCAAAATTCTTTATTATTTTATGAGGAACAATTAAAAAAAGATTATAACATTTACACTTAAAGCCTACTGCTGCCATTTTTGTAATTAACAGCAACAGTTATTAAATTAAATCAATAAAATTAATAACAATTGTATGAAACAATCACTACATTGATAAAAACAATTGTGATCATTATAATGATAATAATAATTACGTGATATGCTAATAAATATGTCAAGTTTGGCAATGTGACTGAATTAACAGCGCCACAGCTATAAAAATGCTTGCGCGCACCGTGTTTATATAATATCTCTTGAACTAGTGATCTTTCTATTATGAAATACAGCATAAAAATAACATATTTAGTTGCATTTTCACATACTAAAATATAAACAAAATTAAAGTGGTCCAAATAAGAAAATAACGGATTTTTAATTAAAAAAGTTAAATTTTTAGGTTAAGATTTAAAAAATTATAATTTTTTTGCTTATTTTTGGAAAGTACATGCAAAAATACTACAAAAATGAATACGTTCATCATTTTGTACTCGAGTTAATTTCATATAAAATGCGTGTGAAAAATCCGTGTTTTACAAGATATCAAAATTTTTTTAAATCATATCCCCAAAAATATGTAATGAAAGGACAAACGCAAAAATATGTGTCTGCTTATTTTCAATGGAGAATAATAAAAAAATATTTTACATGAATTCTCAAACATGGGTGTAAATGTTACATGGAATGCCCCATATACACTCGAGCTTTACTTAATCAGTCTTCACATAATCCGAATCAGCTAGTAGCCCCGTTAACCAATCAACATTCGACGAACTAAGGGAACACTGTCGGTCCCATCGGCGGGAATTTAGCGAGGTTCAAATGTATTGTGTATCTGCGATATACAATATCGACGTTCTAGTGTTAAATATTACATTTTAGTCATACTGATGAGGACATGGTCATGTATATGTGACTTACATGAGGCATATTTGTTAGCCACATGTTGTGTTATGGATATGAGTAAATATATGTATATATAACATACGTCCTACAAACATCGTCAAAGATCTGTTTCAGTGACGCAGTTTTCTCTGTTACTCGATGTTTCATTTCCTGCTTCAATTTGTTTTTTGGTACAACGTCCATGTCCTGCATATCAATGTGCTCATCTTCGGTTGCGACTGAGCCATCTTCTGCTTCAATTGCTTTAGCAGGACAACCTGTCGATGATCGCGTTGAACATCTGTATATATATTGGGCTTTCTTATCTACATGATATGTATAGCCTTGGTACGCATATACAATGTGGCCCCCCTTACCGACAATTTCCTCCATTGTTGACCTGTAATAGTAAGTCTGTAATTATTTATTGTAGGTAATTAATTAGCAATTAATTAAGTTGCTTCTTTTGTGATGTTATTTTAGCTATTTTTACAAAATTGTTGTGCTAGCTTAATATCAAGCTAGCCCTACCGTCTTTATTTTTAAAAAGTATTTGGTAATACACTCTTGTTATACGTCAGGCTTCAGGGGTCTAATATCTTATAACGATAATAAGACACCTACTCCTACATCACCTACGTTCGCATGACAGCTTGCAGTGCCATAACGAAAATATTTAGTACCCGAGTCAACAAGAAGAGAAATATAAACCAGAACCAAATTTAATTGCCGTTATCACAAAAAAGGGAGGCGCTGTTGATCTTACAGAGAGAACAAATACCACTGCATAATGAGGAAAAGTGTATAACGAGAATCGAGCATAAATTTAAATATATGTATTTATTCGTTGGTAATTAATTAGTAATTAATTAATCTGATATTTTGTAACTATGTGCGTGGAGTTCCAAACGTTGATTTTCAACAAAGTCGAACTTAGAAAAATGTGTTCACAGGTCCCAACAATTTTACAAACAAACATGAAATAGTATATTATGCAACTTGTGACAAAGAGAAAGACGCTTTTGTCACAAATTGCATACGATATTTTTTTCAATATTTGCATCAAAAAGCCACGTTGCGTGCAACACAAAGTGGCTTTGTAAGTTATGAGTACTTTGGGTGTAATCGGAGTAAAATTTAGTACCTGTAAGGGGTTCGTAGGGCAAACAATCAGGGAGAGCCCCAACTATTCCCTTATGTGGCTCGGACTTAAAGGAAAGGAGGAATAGATTAAATTAATCTAACAAGTATTTCTCTAATGTATAAAGAACTTTATTCGTCACCACGAATGAATTAATAATTCTAGAAATTAAATATAAAACTTAATTTTTGACAATAATAATGGACTGTATTTTATTCGTAATAATGAAATACTCAAAGTTCAACAACTTTAAACTTGATATTTTAAGGGGATAAAATTAGCAATCGGGAGCTCCAGATTAATACACGAACAAAGTAGAAACCAATGTTGTGGAACTAATTTAGCCCTTATCAAGGTTGTAAACTTTAAGTTGTAAATTATCAGTTTTAATATCACTTAATCGCGAACCACTAACGCATGGTTGTTTCTTTCCCGATCGACTTTACTCCACAAAAAGGTACAAAATAGTATAACCGGAGCTGTCAGAACGATTTATAATATGAGAAATACGCGAGTCGTTTTAATATACAAGTGTCTAACCGTGAGACACTTCACTGCACGTGTTTATACACTCGTCGCACGATTAAAAAATAGAACAAGAACACGGCACTTGTCGATTCGAATACGCTCGAGTGTTCCCGCAAACGATGACACGTTTTACCGGCTTTACAAGTAGAAAACAGTTCTCATTTGAACTGTTTACAAGAACGACGACTCGCGAAGACGAGGTTTTCCCGTCAAGCTTATTTTGCTTGTAGTTTTGGTCGCGCGCGTTTAACGACTGACTCGGCTTATCAGCGAGCTCGAAAACGGCATTTAATAGTACAAAAGAGGGGGAAATAATCGTCGAATTTCTGGTCTCATGAAAGAAACAGAAATTAAATTCGGTTTCTTGTTTACACTAATATGGAATATAATTTATGTATGAAATCGCATACAATACCGCCCGCCTTGCGATATATGCGCAAACAAACGGCATAAACTTACAAACTAAAAGTAATCAAATAGATACAAAAAAAGAAGAAATGTGATTTAACAATCAAACAAAATAAAGGTCGAATTATTCTCTTTTTCGCCAAAATACTTTTACGCAAAAAAAAGAAAAAGCAAAAAAAAAAACAAAAAGAAAAGAACGGGTACAAAAACCCACACGGGCTTTCAACACCAATAGGGTGGGTTCAAAAACCTCTTGGTGTGAAAGACGTTGGTTCCCGGCGCTTGTCCTTCAAAAGTATAAACCTTTTCCCGAAGGTCCCATAAATTACTAATGGGCTTACAAAAACAATCAAAACGCGAATGACCGTCGCACCAAAATTCGTCGGGAACCACGGTGTACCGGTATTCAAGTGACTTTTCCATCGCTGGAACTCTGAACCTGGCTACTGCGCCCTCAGGAATCACGGTAGTTGTCGAGAACAATTGTAGTAGCTCTGTGAACTTCATGACGGACGTCTCTGGTTCTGGGTAGTAGTCACTACGAACTGCACTGACGAGGCTTGCAGTACTGTCTTCCTTCTGAGATCCGAGATTGTTACGTAGACAGAAAGGAAGGGGGGATAATCCCTACTCCTATTTCTGGTGTTTTGCTAATCAAAAATTAAACAAATTTGTAATAAAAAATTATACATACAAAACAACCGCTGAAAAAACAGAAATAAAGAAAAAAGAGACAACAAAAAAAATAGGGCATCACAAAAATTAAACCAACTTCTGTTACGATGAGCCTCTCTTTTTTCCTCCATACTCGCAAAATCGTCGAAAATGGTTCTCGTTAGTTCTCCTTTTTTATTCCATTTCAAGGTGTATCGTCCCCATAAAGTATGGTACCGAAAGCGTCGACCGTGCTTGATAATACTTTCAGGAACCGGGATACAAACATCAAACTGCTCCAGTTTGATTAGGCGCATGGGATCATCAGAGTTTACTTTCGCAATGCTAGGGTTTGGGGTTGCTTGCGGTTCGTGACGAATGGTCTCCGTTATCGGCTTTTTTGACATATCTTCATCAAGAACCTCCTGAAGCAAAAGAAGTTCCTCTTCCAGTGACAACGCCGTTCCAGAACTTTCCGAGGACGTCATCACAGTTTCAAAAATGTTGGGGGCACTTGTTTGAACTTTACTGGAAGGGATGTACGTAACCTCTGAGGACTGAGGCGTGGGATCCCTGATATTTTCGCCGTTGTAACCAGGACGTTCCGGGTTATAGGGACAAAAGAAGTTAAAAATATCCTCGAAATTTTCTGAACTTTCATCATCCGGGAATAACTCAACTTCCTTGAAATTCATTTTGTTTTCACACGTAACTCGTGTAGCAAACAATGAGGGTAGAATAAACACTTACAGGCCGTGCGAATAATCAATTACGGTACTAAGAACGCGTGTACAAATGAATTTCCGAATTCCGTGCGGATCGCGTAAGTTTAATATCAGAACTGTTTTGAACTGAGCGATACGTGACCGTTCGAACTCAACTATTTCGAGTAAGACCTAAACATATTTACGTAACCAATGTGTACTATTTTTCTCTAATCATGAACAGGTAGTAAACACAATTGTGAGATTGGTCGAACATATTTAGAGTTGGAAGTTTTAACTTCAACAACGCGAATTAATTTGTCTTTTCCAGGGAATGTGTTCAATACTCGACCCATTTCCCATTTACATGGAGGTAATAAGGGGTTTTTAATTAACACCAAATCTCCAATTTTTAAAGAATAACATTGAGTTTTCCATTTAAGACGTTGTTGCAAATGTGACAAATATTCATTTGACCAACGACGCCAGAAATCTTGGGCGATTTTACTCAAAATTTGCCATCGATTTAGTCGATTTAATTGCACATCACGGAAGGAAGGAGTAGGGGGCGCGAGTAGGGCCGTACCTATCAAGAAATGACCCGGGGTCAAAACGTCTAAACTCTCCACATCATCTCTGAGGGGTGAAATCGGTCTGGAATTCAAACTAGCTTCAATTTTGCATAAAATTGTATTCATTTCCTCCACCGAAGGAATGAATGAACCTAAAACCCTTTTTAGATGAAATTTAATTGATTTAACCCCTGCTTCTTGCATACCCCCAAAATTAGGTGCTGCAGGAGGGTTAAATTTCCAAGTAACTTGCAGAGTGGATAATTTATCTAGCCATTCAGAGGACTTACAGACTGAAGCGAAATTTTTGATTAATTCTCTGTTAGCGCCAACGAAGTTAGTTCCGTTGTCACTAAAGATTTGAGAAGGGATACCTCTGCGGGACACGAATCTATCAAAAGCTGCTAAAAAGGCTTTTGTAGAATAATCATGTACGAGTTCGATGTGAATCGCTCTCACAGCGTAACAAACAAATACCGCTATATAGGCTTTGTGCGCTTTCTGACCGCGACCTGAAGAATCCTTTATCATGTAAGGGCCTGCATAATCCAGACCTATATTCGAGAAAGGCCTGGAAGGTCGAACTCTTTCCGTTTTTAAATCGCTCATTTTTTGTGTACCTGTTTTTGCTAGATTTCGCGTACATGTTATACATTTATGTATGACTGACTTGGCCATATTGCGTGCATTGATAATCCAATATTTATCCCTGACCAGTCGCAAGGTTTGTTGCAACCCTCCATGGATTGTGTTTAAATGACATTGTTTAATAATCAACATTGAAATGAAATGAGGGGGAAGAATCATTGGAAACTTTTTGTCTTCAGAAAAAAGCGAGAATTTTAAGCGTCCCCCCACTCTCAAAACATCCCATTTATCCAGAACTGGATTCAAAGGTAAAAGGTTGGAGTTGTTAGGAATTGGTTTATTTTGTTTCAAATTATCTATTTCTCTTCCAAAATACCTGATTTGAATTAATTTTATTACTTGAATGACAGCAAAATTTATATCTTCACAAGTAAGTTGTTTAACAATAGCCTCATTTTTTGTTTTTAATTTTTGAACAAATTTAAATACATAAGCAAAAACTCGAATGAGTTTTGACCAGGAAGAATATTTAAACAAAATATCCCATTCCTTTTCCTGTACGTTTGTATGAATTGTGTGATTCCTTTTTTCTAATTGCGTCTCCTCAATTAAGAGTTTTTTCGGCCAATCCGAATTAGGTATGGAGAGCCAACCTGGTCCCTGTAACCACAACTCTGAATTGAGTAGTTCTTCTACTAATAATCCGCGGGAATTACAATCCGCGGGGTTATCGCTTGATTTAACATGTCCCCATTTGGCCTCAGGTAATTCCGTTTGTATTTTCGATACACGATTTTGTACAAAGAGTTTCCAATTTGAAGGGTGTTTTGTTAACCAAGATAAAACTATAGTGGAATCTGACCAACAAAACGAGTCATTGATTTCCACTTCCAATGATGATTTAACGTGTTTCATCAATTCCGACAATAAGACAGCTCCACACAATTCCAACGCTGGAATAGTTATTGTTTTTATAGGAGCAACCCTAGATTTAGCCATTATTAAGGAAACATTAATTTTTCCCGAGCAATCAATTGTGCGCAAAAACACTACTGCTGAGTACGCTTTCAATGAAGCATCGCAAAATCCATGTAATTCTGTTTTTACCGTGTTATCATCATAGGACATCCATCTCGGAATTTTGAATTGATTTAATTTACTCCAATTGTTACAAAATTGATCCCATTGTATTTTAATTTCTAAAGGAACCGGCTCATCCCAATCTAACTTTAAAATCCATAACGATTGGATAATACACTTAGCCTTAATTATAATAGGGGAAATCCATCCCAGTGGGTCGAATAATTTGGATATTTCAGATAACAACGTACGTTTGGTTAATGTTTTTTCTATTTCATTAATTGAGCTAACTTGGAATTGAAAAAGATCTAGGTTAGGAAGCCAACGAATACCCAATACTTTCATTTCTGATTCCTCAAAAATATTTAAATCTATAGCGTGAGAATGGTCCGAAATAGGAATTTCTTTTAGTGCTTGTGAGGAATTACTCGCCCATTTTCGCAAATTAAATCCGCCCAATTTTAATAATTGAAAAACTTGTTCCTTTTGTAATAATAGTCCTTGCAAATTAGAAGACCCGAAAAGAACATCATCTACATACGTTTTATTTAATAAAATGTCTTTAGCTAACGGGAATTTATTTCCTTCATCGAACGCCAATTGATTGATAACGCGTTGAGCTAAATACGGAGCACACGCCGTGCCGTAGGTCACGGTGTTCAACGCGAACGCGCTCGGATTTTCCAAGTCCGAATCGCGCCACAATACACTTTGGAATTTACGATCTTCCTGTTGAATGAGAATTTGCCGAAACATTTTTTCTATATCAGCAGAAAAAACGTATCGGTATATTCGCCAATTCATCAATATATCAGTTATGTCTTTTTGCAGTTTGGGGCCTACATACAATATGTCATTTAGTGATTTGCCATTAGAAGAAACGGCAGACGCGTTAAATACGACGCGGACTTTAGTAGTCTTGCTGTCAGCTCGCACGACTGCGCGGTGGGGGATATACACCGTCCCGCGCGTTGGTGTTTGTAACAGAGACATATGACCCATTTCGATGTATTCGTTCATGAATTCGTGATAATGTGACTCAACATCTCGATTATTTTTCAATTTCTTTTCTACGCGAATTAAGGAATTCAACGAAAAGTTATATGTTTCCCCTAATGCTTTTTCAGGATTCTCAACGGAAAATGGCAATTTGACAGAATACTTCCCATTGTTTTCGCGTTTATAATTTTTAACGAAATGTTCCTCACATTTTGTTTCTTGTTCCGTTAAACTTGGCGTTTTTTGAATTTCCTCGAGTTCCCAGAATTTTTTCAGAGAATCATCTAA
Source organism: Oxyteleia sp. ZL-2020 (assembly GCA_022817205.1). Taxonomy (NCBI): domain Eukaryota; kingdom Metazoa; phylum Arthropoda; class Insecta; order Hymenoptera; family Scelionidae; genus Oxyteleia; species Oxyteleia sp. ZL-2020. The sequence goes on from JABFPW010000035.1 coordinate 13,018, forward strand.
TGTGTTCATTACATTAGTATGATTCACGTAAATGTTTTTACTCGGAACTACGTCACAACTTGATATTGGACCGGATAAAATCCAACCAAAGACTGTCCTTTGTGCAATAGGACACCCTATGGGTCCATGAATCAACCCGGTTCTCAAAATCGTACCGTATAAATCTGCTCCTATCAACATATCTATTTTTTGATTTGTATCAGGGTAGGGATCTGCTAATTGTAAATTTTTCAAATAATCTAATTGTCTCAAACTAACCTTTGTTGGTTGGTACGATGATATTGTAGGAATGACAAATACAGAAAGTTGATAACAATTTGAATTTTCGTAACGTGAACCAACCAAAATCGAAGTACTAAATTTTATGGAGTTATTTTTATCTCCACCTATACCTGACA
>JABFPW010000036.1:0-13347 GCA_022817205.1 Oxyteleia sp. ZL-2020
ACGTCAAATTAGATTTCAAATAATCGACTGTATATGATTTATATAAATAATGCAGCAGTATAAGGAACTACCTTTATATAAAATTTACACAAATTCGTGTTTACATAATATTTATATCAATTTTGCATAAATGTGAATATCAACGTATTTAAATTGACAACATTATCGAATATTATTTATTTTTATTATAAATTATTTTAATGTAAATTAAAATAATTATTATTCGATTAATAATTAATGATCATAAATATTTAGATTATATATTGAACATTTCAATAAATCCTAATGTATAAAAATTAACAGAAAGGAAATATTCATATGTATGTAAATAATTATATACTACTCTAACAGAACAGAAACGTAAAGTGTACCTAAATTATACGTAAAACGTTAAATAAATGTCTAATATAAGTTTATTTATCGTCTGAATGTCCGTGTTCTGTTAGGATACAATCAAAGTACATGTTTAGGTTGTTATCCAAAGTGTGTATTAAAATCTGATACAAATTTTAAGTTGACTTGTGCGAAGTCGAAAATGTCTCAGTTTTGAAGAATCTGTCTGAAATGTGGGTAATTTAAAAATATTTGACAATTTTAATTTTATTGAAACTAAACACCGCAAATATATACAGTCCTGAATTTGATGACGCAAGTGGACAGTTTCACAGTGTAGACAATTTCACAACGAACAACGTGACAGCGTCGACTGTATTCGAAAAAAATGTGAATTCCATTTTAAAAGGATCAAAGAAAATATAATAATATCTCTCTTCTATGTCTAACTCTTGATTATCTTGACATCTCAAATACTCTCCCCATTCATAATCCACATATCCTCTTCCGCTTTATTAATACAAATCAAGTCGTACTTATGCCAATCACGCGTAGGAATAAGCGTGGAATATTGAAAAAATAATATCAAGCCGCCTTATTTTTCGTCGATATATTAGAGCGGGACAAAACGTATCTCCTAGCGTACTATAATAGATCGATAGCAGCAGCGTCGGCTCGTTCCTAGATCCATAATACTGTTTCGTGCGGTTCGATTGTAGGTACATAATTCATTGGACGCGCGCCATTGTCGGGGCTTAATTAATACAAATGGCGTCTGCTGAATTCCGGGCGAGCATCCGCGTTCCCGGCTGCACATATACGACGAAACGCTGGCTACATGCAGCCAGCGGCATCTGTATAACAAACACACTCTCCGGAGGTTGATATGCGGGACATATTTTTGCAATCCTTGTCGACTTTCATGAGGGCGTCTTTCCGCAATAACATATTAATATCTCCGGCTACACGAGACTTATGGATATCCGCGAAAGCTCGACCTCGGATCAACGTGGTGGCCGTTACAACGAACCCCGCTTGTACCACGGACGATCTTAAACGTCGTAAAGCGATTGTCGCACGTTCGCACTCGCAGGCGACACGCTGTCCATTGATGAGAAATATCGATAATATTAAAAACGTAATATTAAGACCATCTTTAAGAACATAAAAAAAAAATAACACCAACTTTGACAAATTGAAAGACAAAGACGAGTTAAAACTACAATCCAACGTAGTGTATACATTTCCTGGTAATGATTGCAACCAAGTTCACAGAGGTCAAACAAAAAGATATCTAAAACACAGAATTTACGAACATAAATACAATATTAAAAAAGAACCTAAACAACATACATCCCTCACAAAACATATGATAATTAACCCTAGAGGCAGCAACTATATTTTTCTCACCTCTAAGCAGCGACTGGGGTCCATGTGACCCCAATACTTAAATTACTATTCTGAGCTTACTACTGCTTTAAATGACTTCTCCATTTGCACCATTAGCTTTCGTTTAATGGAGAATTAGTTAGTTTATTAATCTTGATTGTTAGATTAAGTTAATCTAATGAAAAATTCATGTGCATGAAAAAAATACCTGAAAAACCGCGAAAAAACGTTTTTTCTGAAAATATTCATAACTTGCTTCAATGTAATGCAATATTGATGATCTCTACGGCAATTTACTTAAAAATAATTGAATTTTGATGATAGTAAGTTCGTTTTACAGGATATTCCAAAAACCATAATTGTTTTGACTATTGAAGTTGAAGATTTTATATGCACTTCGGGTAAAGAAATAATGTTTGTTTTTAGCTCTTAATAGTTTATTAATCAAATTATTAATGACATAAATACATGAATCACATTTTAAATACATTTTAAATCATACTATTGTAAATACGAAACTAAAAGTTATGAATATTTTAAGTAATTTTGTTTAATTAATTCGAAAAAACACTTACACTGAGCAGCGATTGGGGTCCACATGACCCCAATCGACATTTCGCGATGGATTACTGGACAATGAAGATAGTTATTACTTCGGCGCGAAGTATCCGGCCCTCTGCAGTGATAAAATTAAATTACTGACTAGGTCCCGAGTCGGTAACACAACTTAGCGATAAAGTAGACCACTTTTAAGAAGCGCTGGGGTCACTGGGACCCCAGTTGCTGCCTCTAGGGTTAATTATGATATAATATATGTGAAATCACATTTTTATCACACTGAGGCGGAATTTGTGAGCCACATGAGATACGCATGTGACATCACCGTGATATCACTGTGGAATTGGTGGTTGTCTGGGAATCGTTTAAAAATCACAATTTTTTGTTTTAATATGAAGCCACCTCGGGAAAATCTTCTAATTTATCGTTCTGTTGACTTTTCGTAAATAAAACAGACAAAAATTACAATCTTTGATTCTAAAAAGTATAATGAAAAAATTTTATGATTTTAGATTGTAATTTTCGTAAGTTTTCTTTCAATAAGCTGTAAAAACTAGTAAAATCTTTACATTTTGTTTAAAATGGTTATAATAATTTATTAAAATTGTTAAGCATCTAACATAAATAATCTAACACAAATTACGAAATTGAGGTGTAAATGAATTCAGTGTAGGTGAACGTCAGATGAAAAGAGACAGAGAATGTTTGAGTCTAGACACGAACATATGCTTTCAATTACTAGTTACCATGTCAAGAATCCCGTATAGCTGTGCGTGCTCAGCGGAATCGAGAGGTTACCGAAGTAAAGCAACGTTGGAATGAATACCACATGGATGGGTAACAGCCAGAAATTAAAATATATAACAAACGTGGTGTGATGTCGTAGATATATTTTTAAATACCTCATAATTTTAGGTTAGTTTCATATTTTTAAATTTATGTAACGATAGATTGTAATTTTTCAAAACAATCCGAGGTGGCTTCAAGTTAAAACGAAAAAATTGTAATTTTCCTGCATTTCTCTCATAATAATTATGTTAAATTTTCCTCAGTGTATATTGTAAGTCGAGACGGTTGATAGACAGTTTTATTAATTTTGTGAATATTTTTGTTTGGTTTTTAATGGAAACTTGTCGGAACAACTTGTGTAGAGAATAATTAACATAATTATTTATTATGTATTCTTATATTTTTATTATTAAAATTATACACATTCAATAAAAAATTATATTATATTTATTTTATTATTAAAGCAATTGAATAAAAACAATTAATATTTTTCAATATTTTTCACGGAAAAGTATTTAGATAATATGTTTATTAACTTACCGTATTATTTTATTGTAAAATAAAAATTTGTTTGACCAAACGATGGTAAAAAAGTACCTTTTTTTATTTGTTTATAGTAAGTATTTTTATGACATTTTTAATTCGTGTTTACATTGTTTTGGTATTATACATTCTATTTTACCCCGCATTGAAAATACGTATTATATAATGATATACAATAATCATTTTTATTCAATCACTAGTTTTATGAGAACACAAAATTCTGTCCTTAGTAATTTTAAAATTATTCGTGCAGGGATTGCATTGTATAAAATAACTCTAAAAATGTTAATTAAAATTAATTTTGCCTTAAAAATTTATTTTTATCTTAAATATAATGATACGTATTCAAGACTTCATAATTAGAATGTTTTCCTCCACCCTAAAATACATCTTTCAATGTATCAATTTGAATGATGAGAAAATTGACGCTTGCAGAAATTCAACTTACATTTACATAAATTTAGCATTTAAATGTTTTCCCATGTAGTTTTACCAATCATCTTAATTGTTAGTTGTACAATATTTGTTTTTATTAACATTTATTACAACAAATATTGTAAATTATTGTTATGATAATAGTTTATGAAACATTTTCAGATTTGGTTTAAATCTGATTTAATAAAAAAGCTGATTTTTTTGTAAAAAATCGTGATTTTTAACAGCCCCGATTAAAATTAATATTTTATAAATACAACTGGACGAGCGTCTCGTGTCGCACTAATCAATGATAAATAGTGAACAATTAACATTAATAAACTTGCACGCCACCACTATACGCAAAAGTTCCTGATAGAAAAATTATGTTACAAAATATTGTAAAATTATATATGCAGTACAAATTTTTATTCAATTGCTTTAGTAATATAATATATAATATAATTTTTTCGCTTTTTTATTTAATGTGTATAATTTTAATAATAAAAATATAAGAATATATAATAAATAATTATGTTAATTATTCTCTACACAAGTTGTTCCGACAAGTTTCCACTAAAAACCAAACAAAAATATTCACAAAATTAATAAAACTGTCTATCAACCGTCTCGACTTACAATATACTTGTAGGAGCGCGCACTGTGACGCGAGCAGCGCGCAGTAAAATGGTCGCCATTTCTGTTTAAATAAAGATTACGAAAATTTTCTTTTTGCATTTAATTCCTTATTAAATACAGATTCGATGTATTGTTGAAAAAAATTAGTAATTGATTGAGAACATTAAAATATTTTCATTTGTTTATTAAAAAATTGATAATTTAGCAAAAATAACTTTTTTTCTCTAATGATTTATTTTTTATTATAAAGTTCACAATTTTTTACTTTAGAAACAAGGGTTAAAATCCAGTTCTGAAAAATGGTGTAAAAATTATGAATTTTTGAAAACAAAATTTTCATTTGTTTATAACTCTTTTAATTATTTACAGTTTTTTACAATATTTAATGCAGTTTAATAGTTCGTAGTGTACAATCGAATTATAGTAAAATTTTTGTATTTCATTGACTGAAGGTTTTTTAGGGGCCCACTTCAGGAATTCTTACCCACTATATAATAATGATGATATAAATTTGTTCCAACACATGAGTATGGGCATTTTTCTGTTTGATCATACTATATCCAACCCTGAAATTTTACCAACGTAATCTAGGATCATCAATGCAATCTCGAAATAATTAATGGTAACCAAACAACCAGTATACACAAAATGGTGCCCACGTATGGTAATAAGAAGGAAAGGTGTGCCATCTACTCTTTTTGCATGTGGCTCACGTGGCTTCGTCACTTCCGCGGATCTTGAACGGGTTACGCCCTGTTAATATGAAATCCAGCGGAAGGCGGGAAGTGTGGCTGAAGTCCCAACGAGTAAAAGGGACTGAGTGAGAAAAAGAGCCAGGCGAATCCCCGCGCCGGAGGGTTGCCCATAAAAAAGAACGTGAGTCCCAGCGGGCGTTCTCGATGCAGCGTTTCGAATCTCGATGTCGATCTTATCAAGCTCGTGCTGGATGCATTGTGCCGTTGTTGCCGGGTTGCCGTTCCTCATTCCATGGGCCCAAGACTTTGAGAACGCACATTTTCATACGAAACGCGTCGAGTAAGAGAAGTGGCTTTTGGCATTTGCACCAAGTGACGACTACCTAGATCTGAAACACTAAATATTATACATAATATAAATAAATTAAACTTAGTTATTTATTAACATTAATTACAATTTCAGAAATAATTAAAATCAACTTTAATTATATGTAATATATATTTTTCTCACATGTGCAATAAAAGTACTTCACATCCACGATGTATAACATGGGAAAATGGCCAATTATCAATCTTTTCCCATACAGTGACCCGTGAAAAAAAGACATGCCTGTTACATGCGTGTAAAATGCGTGGAACATGCATGCTCGACATGTATGTATCATTCATGATACACGCATATATCACGCATGAGACATATATGTGGCACACATGCCGCAGCACGTATGTTTTCAAAAAATTTATTAATTTCATTGGGATTTGAAACTGTAACCCCTTGTGTATAAGTTGGACACTTTGTCCGCTCGGCCAAACAGACTTATTAAATACCAAAGAATTCAAAGCCTTTATAAGAAACAAGCTACATACATGTAACATACATGTTACATACATGCAATATACGTGGTACATGTATGTAGCTTGTTTCTTATAAAGGCTCTGAAGCTCTTTGGTATTTAATAAGTCTGTTTGGCCGAGCGGACAAAGTGTCCGACTTATACACAAGGGGTTACAGTTTCAAATCCTAATGAAATTAATAAATTTTGTATTGACATGAATGCAACATGTCTGTAACATGTATGTTTACCACGTATGTAACATACATGTAACATGCATGCTAGGCATATATGTTGCACGTATGTATCATGCAGGTAAAACATACGTGTTGCACGCATGCATCACGCATGGTAAACATACGTGTTACATGTATGCAACATATGTGCTGCGGCATGTATGCCACATATATGTCTCTTGCGTGATACATGCGTGTATCATGAGTGATACATACATGTCGAGCATGCATGTTCCACGCATGTTACATGCATGTAACATGCATGTTTTTTTTCATGGGGAGAAAAATAAATGTTTTTATCACACTTTTGGGAATTGACTACTCTCTTCATGCTAAACAGACAAGAAAATGATTCACTTTTCTTGCACTTATAGGAAAGAATATTGGGAAAAGTTGACGATTGAGACGAGTGCTGTAAAGCCCACGATTCTCAATCGTTAATTTTTCTCACTAGTTGTACAAAAAATTATAATTTTATTGTGTACATTAATTACAAATGTATACACAATTATTTATGTAATATTACACTGGAAAAATATCAAACTTGGATCAGCATTAAATCAATATTGAAATTACATTATGAAGGACACTCAAATGTAAACATTGAGATTAAAGGAAGATGAAAACGATCCTATATTTATCTTTCTTTAACCTGAATCTTTATATTTTAGTGTTCTTCACAAAGTACTTTCAACATTGAGGTTTTTTTATTTATTTTTATTTATATATTTATTTTTATTTAATTTTACAGCTTCTTAAAACCTGTATAACAACATTTTTTATGTAAAGAATAATACGTTGTCACATTTCTACTAAGTAAAATTAAATTAAAAAATTCAAATAAAATATAAAATAAATAATTAATTATATAGTAAATAATGGCATTATCTTCTACTGAATCGCATCAAATAGAAACCAGTTTGTTGATTGAATACAATATTTGACTACGGTGTAAAATTAATTAAATTGATAATTCATGCCAGTTTTAATTATTCGCGTTATTTCGCCGAATGAACAACTATCTCATTATCGAGCGTTGTTTACTGAAAACCGATAAAGTATTATTCCACCTGATGAGGTTTTGAATAAATTTTGAGGAATTTTGATAATAAATGAATGAACTAACAAAAGTGTGTAAAACACTTTAATGATGTAAAGCTGACATTTGTTGAGTGTTACACTAACAAAATCATTATATTTTAATGGACAGAATATAGTTTTGTGAAGTATATGTTTCCAGTAATTATGGAAAATTAATATTTTATAACTTAACTTCCAAGTTTTACTACACCAAAATAATTATAATTACTTTTGTATTTTTACTGTTTTTTAACGAAACATTAGATTGTAATACAACAAGAATTATGTTTTGGAGTACGGTTTCAAATAATTCATTCTAAGTACGGCTAAATTTGAATATTTTATGAACAGAAAGAAATAATGTAGTTGCGAAAGCCGTGAAATTTAAAGCCTCTCTAATTAAGATGCCTTAAGACTGACAAATTGAGTAAAAAGTATCTTGGCAGTTTAATTTTCGGAAACAACTTTTTACAACGCCTTTTCGCCTAATATTAGAAATACACATCTTTCTATAAATTTTTAATTCGATTATAATTGTTCGTAAAAATAGTAATGCTCAATTTTCTTTAATTATTTGAACAGAAAATTTCGTATCAGATGGAAATTCACATCAAACTGTTATTGATCCACCTACTCAGTCGTGGGAGTAAAGTGTGAAAATTTTCCCGATTTTGAAGAACTTCTTTGCAACGCCGTTTCGTGACTTTAAAAGTTATGGAGATCCAACGCGTGTTGTGCAACTTATTACGAACAATTTAAAAGTGGAAAGTTATCATGGTCTTAAAGCACTTGAGAAAAAAGAATTGGTGGAACAAAAACTAGTCAAAAATGAGTATTTTACAGTAATAGTGGTCTTGTATGCAAAGATAATTATTGGAATGGAAAAACAATAATTTTGTCTGATATTAAAACATTATTAAAAGTACAAATTAGCGCACTATAACTATAAATTATAATGGGCGCGTAATCATATGGCTGAAGTGCGTTATGTACGACTTTCCAATGGTAATAATTAACGTATCTCGCAAACAGAAAATCAAACATTTCATATATCTCTCGTGAAACTCTGTATGCACTGTTTTCAATCTCTTTAAGTAAAACGATTCACCTTATGAAATTCTGCTGAAATATTACGACTAAAATTGGTATTTGAACAGTTCAAATTTAAACCTTTTCCTTATATGAAGAAAGTTATATTACACACATAATATCCATCTGTCTTCATAAAATCGTTTCTGATCGATAATACGCTAGTAGAAATTATAATCGGATTGAAACATGGTACCGGTAGGGCATCCATGTTACGAAACCAGGTCCTGACCAGGAATCCATATCAGGTGTTGTATATGTGTGTAATGGCGGGCAAGCATGTGGCCCGATCGGGATTCTACAGTAGAGAAATAAAAAAGATCTGGCACGCCATTAAACGGGTATGCCCGTTGAGGGCCATTGCAATGCCCGGCGTTACACCCACTGTAAGGGCCACGCCAGGAAAATTCAATCAGGCCCCGAACAGGATGCCACTTTACCAGGTATCCACAAATGGATACGGCATGGCCCTGATCAGGCACACCGTATTAAGGAATGCCATCACTACGCCAGACCTGGGCCCAATTTTAAATATGGCACGCCCGATTACATTTTTACTAGGGTAATCGTATATTGTAGCTTCAACATTCTAATTGATGCGTCCATACTATCGTTACTACAGCGAAAACAAAGTTCAAAATGTATAATTTATATTTTCAATCTAAATACCTGTTGTATAAAATCCAAAAAATCCAATTAAAAATAATAAACTGTCTTGATTAAATCATAGAAACTTAACAGCAATGTTCATTTTATATTATTTTCAAATTATTTTTTGCTATTTTTGATTACAATTTTTTAGACGGTGATCTTCAACTTGCTAATATTGATTATAACTTTTCAACAAATTTTTTCTCAGTGTAAATGTAATTTTTTTTTGTTTGGAGCTGCATAAAAATCGGCTAGGTGATGTACGAAATATCTTGACCACCAATTTTGAACACACAGTTCTAACAAAAAAACGTTTAAAGATTAAAATGCAAAGAAAACTTATACTCAAAAAATTGTAATCTTTAAATACAATTTTTCATAAAGTTTAAAAATATAACAAGTGACACATTACAGATTACGCAGTTTAAAAGAATCGATTTTTTATCCACCTAGATGTACATATGCCCCTTTAAGAGGCAGATCATTTTCCAATGAAACACTATACGCTATTGTCTTGTTCTACGGTAAAGCACGTGAGAAAGCAAGACCATAATTCCCAGCCAAAAAGATGTTTAACATTATAAAGGAGGATAAACACAGAAACCGATTTTGTCTTTAATAAGATAGCCGATCTTTGTCGAGTACCTGGACGCGCGGGCAAAATTTAGGTGTAGATCGTCTTCAATGTTTTCGAACCTCCTACCTAAGTATTCCCATTAAGATCGTATCGTTTGAGCCAAAACTAATAACCAATCAGTCGTGTTGAGGCGTGCGCATGCGAGCAGCTTTATTATTACCTAACGAATGCGATATTGCGGCCGCACGTTGTTAAAAAAATCATACCTACAGAGGCGAAGAGAAAAAAGATCGCGAAGGTAAACAAAATTGGACCCGAAATAATAAAAAAGTACCTCTTATCTTCCTCCCATCAATCAGATTTGGAAAGTAATAATATAAAAATTCTGATTAAATTACTCGAAAAAGATGACTATTTCAAGCGGCGACTTGATTAAAGATATCCCGATGAGATATATTAAATTAAAATTTATGAACCCTCACTTCCAGAACACTCTCTATCCTGTATAAATCTCCCAACAGGATTTATCGTTTGTTCAAAATTAAACAAACGATTTACAAATTCATCCAAAACAAGTCCCGTAAAGACCTCTGTAAGAGATTGATTCATCTCGAAGGCGTTTACGGCGGTCCCGGGCGATTTTTTCGGCGCATCGAAATTTCTTGATAATTTTGACCAGCATTCCTTGCCAATCACGTGCATCCTTAATTTTCAAAAACCAAGCAAACAGAAAACACGATCAAACTACTTTTATTGACGCAATTCCGACAAATTGGCAATTTCACGCATGAGCGAAACAATTTATGTTTGCATCACGAGGACACGTGTATTTTTTGGCAAAATCTAAACGTCAACGCATCTCGTAAACGCGGCGAACGATGCGCGATAAAACGACGTAAAATAATGACTGCGCAACGCAGCGACGACCAAAAAGACAGTCGAAGCGTTTAACGTAGGAACACCAACGTAGGGTCGAGCCGGTCTACGACTACCTTGGACGTAGGAAAAATATTCCGGATTCACAAAACGAGCCTGAGTAACGACGCGGAATGCCGATTGGAGCCGATGGCGACGCAGCGGGAGTCCCGACGGGACTCAATAGAAAGGGCCTTGATGGCAAAAGGTGTTGGTCTGAATTGAAGGCTCGCGGCTCTTTAATTAATTGATAATTACTTATCGGAGCTCAACGGTGACTCGGCATTCTTCATAAATAGGCTGCGTTTGTTCTCTTGCAGAAAGGACCACGCGTCGATCCTGCGAGGTGCGTGCTCTTTTTTCTCCCCTTCTTCTTGTTTTTTCTTTTCTGCCTTTCCTGCTCAACGCTGCACCGCGTTCATTTTTATACAATGACTCGGAAGATTTTTTCTGTTGATTTGGTTAATATTTCGGTCTTTTAATTGATTACAAATGAATGCGAGGTGCAAGGAAGTTTCCTTTCAGTGATACCGATTTCAAAGGCTAATTGTTTTACTAGGTATTTGAGAGGCGAAAGAAAAGAAATGAGCAGCGGATAAAAAATTGATATTATGTTATGGATAGTGTAAACAAGTTGGAGGTGTTGATGATGATGATCTGGTACTGAAAGATTCGGATGTTGTTTGGAAGAGAAGTAGTAAATATTAGCAATTTCGTGGTACTACTTCGTTATATCCTTATTAAAAATTAGTAGGACTTATATATTGGGTGTACAAGTAAGTTTTAAAGGATTTTTTCTTAACTTGGAGACTTTATTTTAAAAAATTGGTACAATAAATTTTATTCAAAGTATTTTCCATTGTAAGCCACAATTTTTCCTATCTTTCCGGCAGCACATGAATTCCATCCCTAAAAAATTGTTCATTTTTCGAAGCGATGAATGTATGGAGCCATTTTCGGGAGCCCTCAACTGTAATGAAATGTATTCCTGGTAAGGCATTCTACATCGATGTAAACAAATGGTAGTCGGTTGGCGCAAGGTCAGGAAAATATGGCCAGTGCAAAAGAATTTCCCATCCGACGTTTTCCAAATAGTTTTTAACGGGTTGAGCAACATGGGTCCGAGCGTTGTCATGTTGGAAAATCAATGTCTCGTGTCTAGTCTTCCATTCTTTACGTTTTATCGACTTAAGCCGCATCGAAATGGCTTGTTGACTCACTGCCAACGATTTACCAAGCTCTTCTTGAGTTTGGCAGCAATCCCGGTTCAAAAACTCCTTCAATTCGGTGTCTTCGAATGTCGCTGGCCTTCCTTCACGTTCTTTGTCACTGATGTCAAAATCTCCACTTCTGAACCGTCAATACCAAAATTCAGAAGTTGAAATCGATGGAGCATGCTCTCCGTAAATTTTACGCAGCATTCGATGGCCTTCTGCTAAATTGTTCTTTAAACGGTAACAGAAAAGCAAAGCTTCCCGCGAATTACGTTTAGATGGTGCAAAAGTTAACATGTTTGGAGCGAAAAAAATATGTTGTTTACACTTTGGCAAAATGACATATAGCGTCAACTATAACCTAATGATGAGACTTTAACATGAAGATAGTTACAATATTGATGTCATCTAGTACTAGTAAAGCCATCTGTTAGCAATCCTTTAAAATTTACTTGCCCCAACAGAACACAAACCAAAAAGCGGACATTTTATCGTTAAATAAACGTTACAAAAACGTTCGAACGTTCAAACGTTTCTGTAACGTTTATTTAACGTTAAAATGTCCGCTTTTTGGTTTGGTTCTGTTGGGGTGTACACCCAACATAAGGTTATAATAGAATAGTAGTCGGGCTGCCCTTGAATGGCAGACCGACAAAAAAGTAAAAATTTAGTGTGAGCATTAGGCTTATCTGCATTGAACTTAATTATGCAATTCGACATTGGCCTACTACATTATCTATATTAGGCCCTAACAAGGTTTCTAATACATTGCCCGTAAAAACCTTATGAAGATACTCTACTGAGTAACTACAGTCGACGCTGTCACGTTGTCCACTCTAGCTGTGAAACTGTCCACTGATAAATGGTAGGGGAAGAGCCAATCACAACACAGTAGCAGGACCGTTGCAATAGCTTAAGTGTGCTTTGTGATCCGGTGGATCTGGCACAGCTGACTTCATTACATAACCTTTATTTGTACATTAATTGAATGAGTACCCTGATAGCCATTGATTATGTAAACGATTTTCATAAAATTTATATAAAGGTAGTTCGTCATTGTGATGCATTATTTACATAAATTGTTTACATTAAAAATTATTTTATGTTATTTTGCATAAAAAATATATTTTTAATATTTTTTATTTGTGGAAATATGTTTTAAACATTGTATTGCACAAACATTAATTTCAGTAATAAAAAAAACGTTAAATCAAGATTTTAAATATTCGACTGTATACGATTTATGTAAATAATGCAGCACAATAAGGAATTACCTTAACATAAAATTTACACAAATTTGTGTTTATATAATATTTACATAAATTTTACATAAATGTGACTATCAAGGTATTTAAATTGACAACATTATAGAATATTATTTATTGTTATTAT
>JABFPW010000037.1:0-13339 GCA_022817205.1 Oxyteleia sp. ZL-2020
GGGAAATAATACTTGAATTATCGTTCCCGGTAAATTATACAAAATCTTTTGAAATACAATAGGATAATTTTGTTATGAACATAAATTTATAGAATTAATCTATAAGCATGAGCGATCTCATACAATATGCATTAGCGTTCTTCTTCTGTCTTGAACCTTTGCGTAGAGCGATACATCGTCGGAACGCTCTGACATTTCGCAAATAAATAAAAAAACATAACCTCAAAATAACATTTTATAGGTTTATGTAGAATATATTCACATCAAGTAGAAGTCTATTTAACCCTATATATAGAGTTATAAATCTATTTGATATATCAAATAGATTCTTATTACCGGAAGCAATTATTTTTAAGACTGTAATATACATTTTAATTTAAGCGGAACATTTCAATGATTATAAAAATGTTAATAAATACGTTCTTTAACATAAGTGTTTTCTCTATAATAATTTCCACGCCTTGAACATCTCCTTATTCGCTGACTTTTCATGTTGACGATCAACCGCACAATCGTTAACCTGACCGTTAGATGCGCCCTTTCCAACATAGTTATTGCGTAGCAAAAATTATACTCTGTGTAAATGTTAGATATTCCTAAGGTAGAAAATGAATCAAGAATGACATAATTTACTGTTTTCACAAAACTAGAGTTTGAATAAAAATGTTTATTAAAAATTATTATCCAATACGTATACCACATAAAGGATGAAATAAAATTTATAAAACCGACAGAATGAATTAATAATGTCATAAAATTTCTTAGTTATAAACAAACAAAAAACGGGCACTTTTTTACCACCTTTTTTCTCGTTCAAATGTTAATTTTACTTTAAAATAATTCAGTAAACTAATAAACATATTTTTTATATATTTCTCAAAGTTCCGCTGATAAAAATATTAAAAAACATTGTTTAATGTGTAATGCTATTTGTTTATTATTCTTACTGTAGGATGTAATAAACAAATGACATTATAAGTTAAACAATTAATGTTTTTTAATATTTTTATCAGTGGAACTTTGTGAAATATGTTAAAAAATATGTTTATTACCTTACTGTATTATTTTATAGTAAAATAAACATTTGAAGGAGAAAAAAGATGGTAAAAAAGTACCTCTTTTTTCTTTGTTTATAATTAAGTAATTTTACGACATTTTTAATTCGTTCTTTCGGTTTTATAAATTCTATTTCATCCTTTATATAGTATACGTATTAAATAATAATTTTCAATAAATATTTTTATGCAATCTCTAGTTTTGTAAAAACAGTAAATTGTCATTCTTCACTGTAAAAAGAGTTTTCTTATCATGGGTGGAATATTCTGATGATAACCGGATTTTCCACTCAAAATGTGGACAAGAATATTTCTACTTATGTGTAGAATATAATCTTCTAGAGAGTAATCCGATTATGATAAGAATAATTATTCTGAAGAGGAAAGAAATTCCTCCTACGTTGATACATTCACGAATTATAGGTTATGATGTCGAACGAGTCTCATAGTCACTACGTATGTTGCCGTTATCAGTCGCTATAACAGTTTACTTTGTTTCGTCAACCTAACTTTTATGTAATCCGAACAATTCCAGTTCTTCAATTTCGTTTGTGGCAATGCCCCACTGTTTCAATATATCCATTGTCGAAGTAAGTACATTTAGTCAAAGTAAAATACATTTACACAATGACACTAAAAAATATGTTGGTCGCTAGTTCTGAATAAGTGTTGAGAATAATTATTCTTATGTGCAGAATATTTCTCTTTATGTGCAACGGATAGCAATTGTACTTCAGACTAATTTATACTTTTAATAAGAATACTGTTTTTCTTATAATAAACTTAATCTTCTGTTCCTCAGTAATGTCCTGTTATGAACAGATTTGTCATTCATTGTCGAAGTTCAAATTCTAGGTTTGCCGCCAAAAACAAGAAATGTTAAATAACATTTAAAAAACGTTTAATTTCAAAATATCAGTATAAAGGTTCCATTGTCTCATAATGGGAGAACCTTCTCGAAAAATAAAAAATTAATTTTTGAAATGAATTGTAGACGAGAAAGTTGAACGCGTTTTTGAAGTGAAAATCGCGTTTTTGAGGTGAAAAACGCGATTTTTATACCACCTCAAAAACGCGTTCAACTTTCTCGTCTACAATTCATTTCAAAAATTAATTTTTTTAATTCGAGAAGGTTCTCCCATTATGAGACAATGGGACCTTTATACTGATATTTTGAAATTAAACGTTTTTTAAATGTTATTTAAGATTTTTTGTTTTTGGCGGCAAACTGAAAATTTGAACTTCGAGAATGAGTGACAAATCACCTTAAGAATATTTTATTCTACGCATAAGTAGAACATTTTTTAGAGTGTTGACTCATTTTCTACCTTAATGTAATTGCAGATCGTTATTTGTGTCTATATATACTTAAATTGACAAATTTTTATGTTTTTTGCAAAAACAAACTTAAATTTATTTTTTAATTTACACTTAAAGTCAACCTCATCCAAATAGGAACATACTACTTTTCGTGAACCAGTTTGGGTGATACACATTATTGACTATTAAATTCGTTTTTTTTACGTAAATATAAGTTATTCTATTAATTATAATGTTTTGTTATGCTTACCTGATAATTTTTGAAGCTCACGCTGCGTTTATTCTGTTTCAAAACTCACAATGAACAAATCATGGCAGGCGCTGTCGTTCTAACCTGACCCTCGTTAAGAATGCCAATGTGTACATTTAGTGTCGCGCAAATTTCGAACTGATTTGAAATATACAAATACACATTTTCTGATATAAAAATTTATATTGACGTAATCTATACAATTCGAATAATTTTATGGACAGTCATTTATAATTTTATCTGGTATCAATTAATTACAATCGACGAAAATACTGTGAATACCACCCAAACTGGGACATTTACCTTACACTGAAAAGAAGAAATGTGTTTTTTAAGTCAATAATATTTATTTTGCAATCAAATTTTTCTACAAATTAAAACATAAATTTGTCACAATATTTACATTTATTAAATAATTCACAACATTTAGAAAAAATTTTTGAACAAAATAAATTGTTCAATAATGCCATTTGTTTATAATAAGAATAATAAATAAATGGTATTATTATTTAAACAATTAATTTGATTCAAAATGTTTTACAGTGAAACTGTTACAGTTTTGTTAACGAATATATTTTTTCATTTCGATGTCAGCAATTGCTTCGCTCGTACTGACAACTTCGCACTCGTGCAACATTCGCCAACTTTCCGCACTTGTTGCACAAATAACTATTTTGCCACAAGTTCACGTTAAGGCTACATAACCATGTCCGTTTTTACGTCCGCCGCCTGCCTGTTCAGTCAGCTGATCAGCCGCCTGATCAGCCATGTTTTCATATCGTCACTAAAAGTAGTTATGATATGTTTTCATGTCGTCACTAAAAGTAGTTACGATATGTTGACATATCGTAACTAGTGTCGATGTCAACTCGAACTGCGCATGCGCAGATCTATTGTTAACCACAGTTACCTTATTGGCCACTTTTCTCACGAAAAACAGACATGGTTATGTAGCCTTATCGTGCACGTGTGGTAAAAAAGAAATATCTTTATTTTACACTGTGCGTCGTAAAATAATTGTAGAAAAATGAACATTATTTTTAAAAAACCATTAATTTGTTTATTCATTACTCCTATAATATCTTATTATCCGCTGTGAGTAAAATTTCAAAACATACCACGTATATCTATTGATATCTTATATATCTTGTGTAGAAATTTATGTTATTTGACGTAACTGTGAAGAGATGTTAACTCTGAAGGTAAGTGTTGTCTTATATATTTCAAAACGGCAAAATTAACAGAGAATCCTTCTTGTGGTCTCTACACGCTTATTTACCGTACACCCAGCGTCAATAAATCATGGAGTCCCTCGATCTATATTCAAATTTACAGTAATAAAGCTTTTGATGTCTAAAATGTGTTAAACTCAGCTGGCAACTCCACCATTCATTGACGCTAGATTTACATGTAGGAGGATAGCGAGTACAATACAAACTCATTGAGCTGTGATCGTCTTGTCTTGAATCATCTCGGTGTGAGGACCGTGGAAAAATTATGTGTGTGTTAGTGTTTTCATTTGAATAGCATTGATGGGCGGGCACTTTCATTTGTTTGTATATACAAATCAATTTTGGAGGGGATATGACATACAGCTTAATGAGTTGAAGTGAGGAGGGCAAAACCTAATGCAGCGATTTTTTTATCCGAACGATTTTTTTTCTTAATAGTTTGTACTCACAAAACGACAAACTGTGAACATAACTGTCCGCGTCCATAATGAATGGTTGACCTTAATAAATAACCGCAACAATCGAAGAATGTATGTTGTTATGGAATAATTGTTTATACAATTTTGTAAAGTGTTAATGAATACGAATTAATTTTTACAGAACCTACGATGAACTTAGCAAGCATGGTATTAACAATGTCGTTGATAAGCTTGCCAGCAGGTTCAAAAACTGTTAAGGAATCATATCACTGAGAACAATGTAACCATTAACATGTTGGACGGCCGACTCCTGTTCAGTGTTAACGGTTGAGTGTTAGACTTTCGTTCAAATTTGTACAATGTAAAATGTTTACATATGTAAAATGCTGTATGTATACAGGATCTAAATTGGGCATCAATATGCAGTTAACCATTATTGGTTATCGGTAAGGCCATATCACGCTGTCCATTTGCTTAGACATTATGCGAAACATTTTTTAAATTAACACTTTACTTTAATGTATACAACGTATACCATACAGCAAACATGATGAGAATATAAATCCAAATGTATTGTAAAAATAAAATTTACACAATTTACAAAATTGTCGCCATACTTGTAGCTAGACTTATAACCATACTCTTACCGGACTAACGCCAGACGTTGGTACCATACGCTATTAAGACATTCTAAACTTGCAGTTCTGCCACACGTTACCTAGGTTCATTCCACACGTTTTTGTCGTTCATTTTGCCAGATATTATACATTCTATTTCCACATTTCAGTCAGATTCTATCCCGAAGTTTATCAGCCGTTTCCCTGAACCTGTTTAGCCAGATTTTGTTCAGACTTTCTCCAGACCTTAACACGCAGTTTTGCCAGACGCTAGATGGATTCTTACCAAACGTATACTTTCGTTCAAATTTGTAAAATGTAAAATGTTTCCATACACTGTAAAAAAATCGTGTAAAATTACGTTCTATATCATGTAATCCAGTTGCCATGCCATTTCACGTAAAATTACACGCGGAGTGTAAACTTTACTTTCGACACGAAATATTACACACTGCGTGTAACAATAAAGTGGCATGGCTGATATCCTGCTATTAAGTGTTTTTAGCTTGATATGAGGTTAGAATGATTTATTTGTGTTCCCAGAGCATCATAAGCTTAAAATTGTTGCCACTTTAATAGTAAATACAATTTGACTAATTAAAATAGCATTTAACAAGGTTGTTAATCGAAGAACAAAAGGAAAATATAATTTTCTTTGCCACAAATCTAACCTCAAACTGCTATCAAATTAAAGTTGTTGACATGTGACAATGCATTGGAATAATAACGTTAAGTCGACTTACATATTTACTTCGTTAAACCAAGGTAACTTTTTGTTATTTTAAATAAGTGTTTGTTTATCCAAACAGACGACTGTTTACAAAAAAATTGGTGTTATCAAAACAGAACTATTTCTCGCCGTGCAAATACCGCTAAACAAATGATAATTTACATTGGGGGTGTAACAGATTACGCGTCGAATGTAAACATCCATGTATGTCACGAAATAAATATTATTTTACGTTCAGCATGTAACAGATTACATTCCGCATGTGAAATTTACACGTATTTCGTAATATTACATGTCATATAACGTAATATTACATACCAAACGTATTTTTCCGTTACATATAACGGAAACCAGTATGTAATTCTACATTCTTTGTTTACAGTGTATGTAAAATGCTGTATGTATGCAGGGTCTAAATTGGGCATCAGTATGCAGTTAACCATTATTGGTTATCGGTAAGTCCGTACCACGCTGTCCAATTGCTTAGACAGTATGCGAGACATTTACACTTTACATTAACATATAAAATATTAATGTGTAAATTTGTCAGCGTTACACCGGAGTGTATCTTTAGTGTGCCTGTGATACTGATTTTTTAGACGCCATGAATACGCTAAACGTATGCAGAAATTTGTGGTGTCACTTTGATGTTTGTTTGGTGTACTTTTGGTGTATATGTGGTGTAATTATTGTACATCAAACTTTTGGTGTAAAATCGGTGTATATTTGTGATTTCTACACCAGTGTAGTTTTGGTGTAAACCGGAACGCGAGGGTAGACAGTAAGCTCGAGTATCAGCTGGAACGTTTTCAGGTGTTTCCGAGGTAATTCTTAGGTCCACGGACCCCGATTTTATGGCCTCGTTTTGTCTCGAAACGTCTAGACATACTATAGGCATATATGTCATCAACGACTTAGCGGAGAGATATGATGCTCCTTTCTCGTTGGGTCCATAATACGAGCGTCGAAAATCAAGATATAAGGCATACAACACCTGATCACGAAATTTTGCGAAAACAATATCGCAACTTTCATAAGGATATGATTCTGAATTTAAGTAAAGTTTAAAATTTGTTAAATTACACTGATCAAATTCACCGGAATTTCTATTATCCTTTGGTTTATGTCGAGCAGTTTGCATTCCAAATACCACGTAACGCGGACGTTCCAACGCTGAACTCGTTTTAATCGACCAATTAAATTTAGTAGCCTGTGCCATTGAAGGTAATTCATACAGATCCCACGATCTAAAGGGCATACTCAAATGTTTACCACTATCGAGAATGTCTAACATTCGAATTTTTGCACGATCATTCAAATAATAATACGGCATGCACCATTCTATTTTTTTCACAACTACATCTTTTCCTTCAACAAAATTTCCAACTCTAGAAACATCACGCGCCAATTTAATTACCAATTCGTGTCGAGCATTGAGCACGAGACGTTTGTAATCCTCGCAAAATCCAAACAACAAGTATAACGGAACATGCATTTGATAATGTCCATTTGTACTGGTGAGCCAGTCTCTCCAAAATTCAGATTTTTTAAAAGTTGTTGATATATATCCTTGGTCTGAAGATTTCTCCAGAGTTGGATACCCCTTCAATATAGTTGCAATACCGAGGTTTTTACATCGATCCACTTCAACTACATTAAATTCGTATCGAATATCGTCAAATAGATGCATCATTCCATTGGTGTAGCATCGAAATTCGTTCCCAAACTCTGCAGCAGTTATTGTAAATTCGAGGTTGATGAGGAGATAACTGTCGCTAAGTTTTTACATATAAATCTTGATGTTGATTCAAAATTCGCACTTCCTCTCCTTTATTCAAACTCGGAGTGTACGGTTGATGTGAGTGAAATTCCACTGTTGTAATCCGATCATCCGTTTGCACTGGCTGATCAACGTTGAGAGGATCCATCATGGTTGACAATCAATCCAAGCGATTCGAGAAACTCTATATTCCGCTTCGTGAGTAATGGCTTCGGCGATAATGATTTAATATGCGTTTCCTCGAAAATGAGAATCAACGATCCGTCTTCGAAGAAAGTCTAATACCAACTGACCACAATTTCGTTCTTGCTTCTGTTTTTTAACAGACCTGTTCAGACCTGCTTTTTAGCAGACCTGTTCAGACCTGTTTAAACCTGTTCAGACCTGTTTTTTTAACAGACCTGGTTTTTAACAGACCTTTTTTTTTACGTGGATTTTAATTGGTTTACCTGGTTTTAACCTGTTTTTTGTCTGGCATTATGAGGCTATTCAGACTATGCGTATAAAGAGAATCTGAAAATATGTTTTATAAAAGACCATTCACGAGCAATTCACTATCAGTCGTCGTCATGGCGTTTGTCGATCTACAAGGATTCAAATTTGGAGAAAACGATTTCATCGTGAAAGAATTCATCAACTGCAATGGAGCGACGGATTTATACCTTATTCAGAAGCAAAAATGCTTCTTACCGAGGTGCTGCGAAATCAATCGATTGTCTACGTCAAAGGAGCGGAGAAGAAAAAATGGCTGAATCGTTTTGTGAAAGGCGTTCCCGTTGAAAACATTGAGGATGTTGGATGTAACTACAAAATACGAGATGCCGACGACGAATTGAAATGTATTTTTCATAACGGCGTATGCGCATTGAACAATGTTTTATATTATAGATTTCTCTTTCTCTTTAATAGTTTTACAAAATATTATTAAAAAAATTAACTGAAAAAAAAATTGCAAAAAGAATACACTTTTTTATACTCTCCATTCCATGAAACATTGCATGAAAAATTAATGGCGTCGAAAATCAAGATGGCGGATTTCAAAATGGCTGATATCTAATACTGGAAGTACATAACCTCAAAAATTCTACTTTACCGACTGTAGGTAATATAGGAATCTTCTTTACCGACCGCAGGTAATGTAGGAATCTGCCTTACCGACTGCGGTTATTACACGTGTTACATGAATGTATTATACACGTGCCAGAAAATTATATATATTTATTATATAAAACCAGAAAAGATTCACGTGAACGCTTTCAAATCAACAACGTTTATATACCATACAATTTAAAAAGTTAAAAGTTAATTAAAAATCGATTTTAGGCCAAAATTTAGTAGACGGTCCCCTTAATGACAGCCATTTCTTTGGTTTCAAAAAAATCCGCCTATGTCGCATGCTTTGTGTATCTAACCCTTGATTGGATTTTCACACCTCCTTCCCTTATTTATATTTTTCATTCTCTTTCCTGCATCAATACTTATACGTACACCTGACATCATTTGAATGTGTAGTTTGAACGGGTATAGCAGCAAGATTGAGCTCTTCGTAAACTCGCAGGTATGTAAAAAAATAAAATACTTTTATACTAATATCCTTTAACAGACATAAATAAAATAAGGGGTAATGTCCGCTTCAACTTGTATAAACCACGTATCTAAACATACGTTTTGGTATAAAACACGTGTTTATCTGAGCTTTTAAATGTATCACACGTGTTTCACTCTTAAAACGAGTGCATTGAGAGAAGAATTAAATTCTTGTTTCAAGACAAAATTTGATTTGATATATTGTCAAGAATAAATTCATTGGATGAAGAAATATATCTTGTACCAATAAAATTAACGTTTGATGCAAGAATTACTTGTTTTAACGCAATGAAGTTATGTTTTGACTGAATGAGGTTATGTTTTGACTGAAGCAGTAAATAACAAAACTCTGTTATTCTTGAATGAAGCGAAGTATTTTTAAGAGTGTATATGAATGTATTATACACGTGCCAGAAAATTATATATATTTATTATATAAAACCAGAAAAGATTCACGAGAACGCTTTCAGATCAACAATGTTTATATACCATATAATTTAAAAAGTTAAAAGTTAATTAAAAAGTTAAGTTAATAAATAATCGATTATAGGCCAAAATTTACTAGACGGTCCCCTTAATGACAACCATTTCTTTAGTTTCAAAAAAATCCGCCTATGTCTCATGCTTTGTGTATCTAAACCTTGATTAGATTTTCACATCTCCGTCCCTTCTTTATATTTTTCCTTATCTTTCCTGCAAGAACCAGGTAATTGAATTAATCCAGTCAAATAAACTTTTACAATTATTAGAAAACACAGCACCACAACCGATCGAAGAACAAATTTATTTATGCTTTTTTTATAATCTGCATATTTTGTAAGTTTATACTGCATTTTGAATTTTTGTCCAATTATATAATTATCTCATAAAATAGCTCATATTTCAGATTTTTTTTAAACATGTCGGTCAACAACCATTCCAGTGACAATGGCGAAAGGAAAATACGGATAGACCACGAAGTCAAGGTATTTGAGTATAATTTATACTGCTTTGAATATATAATTTCTAAATATACGTGAAACAATATATACAATAAAATACATTCGTACATTTTTCATTTATTACATAATGTTATAAGATTGTACTTATTATCAAAGTCTCTAACGATTCCTAATAACAAATTATTTAGCAATCATTAAGAAATCTGAAACAGAATTTTCGAGTTAGGATATTTCTGATCCAAATTTTTGGGCAAACCTGATTAGACAATTCCTGAACCGAATTTTGTGTGCGAGTAATTAGGTAATTTTTTAACTAAGGTAGAAATTTTCTGAACCAAATTCAAATTTCTCGAAAATCTCGGTACAAAAATGGCCTAACTGGTTTAGTTTCTAGGGAAACTAAACCTGTGAAAATGTCGGTTCAGCAACTTCCTAATCTAGTTGAGAAATTGAGACTGTATAAATGTACCGAATTTTAAATGCCCCAACCAGTTAATTTTCCCAATAATAGAAAGCCACGTGGAATTAAATTTCGACTTTTCAAATGCCCAATATCATCAAAGTCATGAATATTTAAAGTCCATTTTTTTCGAAGTCATTATTGTGAAAATTCCAATATGTTAAATAACCTTAGTTTTAAATATAGGAATTTTTAACAATCCGGTATTATAAAAATATAAACAGTTAAAAAGCCGTCTTTTCGATTGTCCTACGTGTTGGAAGTCCCGTTTGTAAAATGTCCAGTTTGTCAAATGTCCCGTCTTTTCGTGAACTTAGTATAATAAAAAATGTAAGAAGGAAACATTCTCATAAATGTCAAACATTTTCTTTTACCGACTGAATTAGTAAATACTCCTAACGGAAGGTTTTCTTCTTACTTTTTTATTACACTGATTTAACGAAAAGACGGGACATTTTGCAAACGTGTACTACGTCTAACACGTAGTACAATCGAAAAGACGGCTTTTCAACTGTTGAGATATATCTAATACCGGATTTTTTAAAATTGCGACATTTAAAACTCTGGTTATTTAACATATTGGACTTTTCACAATAATGACTTCGAAAAAACTGGACTTAAAATATTCATGACTTTGATGATATTGAACATTTGAAAAGTCGGAATTTAATTCCACGTGACTTTCTTTTATTGGGAAAATTAACTAGTTCGGACATTTAAAATTCGGGACATTTATACCGTCTCGAGAATTTACGTAATTAATGATTCTATTTTTCTACTTTTTATGTACACTCAAATCTTCCATAGGTGTCCTTCTCATAACTGTCCTCTCAGTTTAAAGGTTAGGGTGGGGATCAGGCATTTGTCCTTTCTGTGGACATCTATGGGAAAGAAGCTGACATTCACTCGGACGGCTATGGGAGATATCAGTGTATTTCGTTAATAAATAAATAATAAATAAATTGCACGCTCACACTCTTAAAAAAAATCATTTGCGTCAAGAAAAAAATCTTGAATCAAGCATTAAGCCATTTTGACATATACAATCTTGACTCAAGATTTTTGGTTTGAAAGCAAGATTTAAATATAACCTATATATGAATGTATATCTAAACTACAAAATGTTGACAACGTTAACAATTTTGCTAGAAATGGTTTTTTCTAACAGTGTACAAAATGCGATTCAAGCATTCCCTAACTGGATTATGAATTGACTTTACTGAGTTAAGAAATGTCTGTTTCGCAGTTCCTAAGACTTTCTAACTAATTATTTTTATTAGGAATCGTTACGAATTTGAAACACAGGAATTTAAGTTTTATGTTAAATATAATATGTTTTAATGCTTTTAGGTAACTGAAGGCGTCCATCTTGGAAAAATTGGCAAAGTCAAAAAAATTGATGAAAAATACGTTTTTATTGAGACAAACAAAACCAAGGAAGTTATAAGCGTGCCGTTTGGTAATATCCAGCCATACATTGACGAGGCCACTAGCGTAAAATTGAAACAAATTGATGTGGACGATGTAGTGTATCTTGGTCGAAAAACTTATGGTGTAATCATAGGTCTTGAGAAAAATGATTGCCACGCGCTATCAATGAACGGGAACGTTGTCAAGCTGGTGTCGAACACTGTGCATAAAATTCCTCTGGACAAAGATGTATGGAGTACCGACTCGAGGAAAAACAAGATATCGCTGCAAAATGTTGTTAAAGCCGTCTGTGGTCCCTACATTAATTCTATTGGCAAAATCATATTCATGCACAAGGATTTTGTATTTTTGCGAGCGAATCACCGTGGCAATAATGGGTTGAACGCCAGAATTATAGTTTGCCAATCGTGCGACTTGGTTAAACTACCCGATGACTATAAAATTCCACCGCCGCAACATATTCGCAAAGAGCATGAAAGCCGAGTAATTAAATGTAGAGACATGGTAAAAGTAATCAGTGGTCCTTTCCAGGGAATATTTGCTTACGCGAGGAAAATACATAACGATTCAGTTTTGCTTGAACAATTTGTAACTTTGGAACCCTACACTGTTCATTATGACGATCTGATAAATATTGATGAAGAGACTAGAATAGACAAGAGACGGAAATTAAAATAAAAATGCAGGACCATTAGTACATTTACACAGGAGTCCAAATGGCCATTTTACGCTCACAAAACGACCTTCCTGAGTCAAGAAGACCTTTTTTATTTCAAGACAGTTTAAATCTATTCAAACACTTACCTTAAAATTTTCACAGTTTTGCATCATGGGATATACTGTATATAATAGAATTGTATGTAATAGAATACTGTATTGGGACTTCCAGTATCCGTTGGTGGCGCTGTTAATCATGTGTCATGGCGGCTTTAAAGCAAATGTCAAAAGTTGAATTATTAATATAGTGGTAAAAAGTATATATTATATAAATTTTATATATTTTTTATGCTTTCGAGATTTCTTTTTATTTTTGTCAATGTTTATCATCTATTAAATACATAATTAAATAAAATTCACTTTTGACAATTCTGCTTTATGTCCGCCATTAACATGGTACGCTCGAAATCCGCCAGTGTCGCATGTTATTGTGGAAGTCCCAATATAATAGATATGTATATAATAGAATATAAGTAGACTAATATGGGAAAATCGCATGTCAAACTTGTGATTACGTCATGTCTAATACGTATATAACAAGACAGTTTATAGCTGTCACATGATTGTCACATTTGAGTCGTAAGATCATGTTCATGTGAAATCTCCATATTATAGTCTCGTACATTCTACACGAAAAATTGTTTTGTGTATAAAAACGATAACATATGTGTAGGGGATCAGTGGGCCAAACAGTTTTGGGGATCCTAAACTGTTCCCTTAAGAGGCTCGAATTTGTTGAGGAAAGAAAGGTTAATGTAAATAACGATATTTGAAGCACGAACACTATTTTAACTCAAGTT
>JABFPW010000038.1:0-13295 GCA_022817205.1 Oxyteleia sp. ZL-2020
AAATAAACTACTTCTTCAACAAAAGGGTGTTAAATCAATTAGCACCCCGTGGCTATCAAAGAACCCACAATTGGATTCTCAAATATCCTAGAGAATCCAAAGGAGCCAGAAAACTGGCCCCATAACACTGGTGTCAGCGGTGGGATAGCCAAAGAAGAGGGTCACCGCCGAGTTTCCCAGAGCCGCCCCAGCCTCCAGCCTCCAGCCGCCACCACCGAATCTCCAGCCATCGCCGAACTTCCCGGAGCCGCCAGCCGCCTCCGCCGAGCTTCCCGGAGCCTTAAGCCGCCCCAGCCGCCACCAAGCCACCTAGGATCTCCACCCCAGAATAAAGAATCCGAAACCAAAATCGGTGAGTCAAAAGCAATACTTTCACTTTCACATACACATAAACACTAACATGCAAAACGAAAATGACCTACACCAAGCTCCCCAAAATTTGGGCACATTAAAAGCGCGAGATGGTCGCGACGCGCTACCAATTTTCGATGGGAAAAATATTCCAGTTTCCAAATTTATACAACATTTAAGAATAATCGCAGATAGGTTAAGACCGGAGGAAGAACCATCTCTAATTATTTTATTAGGGTCGCGATTAGCCGGGGAAGCACTTGACCACTATCACAGAAATCTCGCGACATACGATATCATAGACACACTTATAAACGATTTCGAAACGCGCTTCACTGACGGTAGAAATACAGCATTTTGGATTTCAGAAATAAATCGCGATTTTATGGTCACTTCCGATACCGTTAGCTCTTACAGTAAACGGATGGAAACGAAATTACAACTAGCAATAGCCAGTATTAGGGGAAATATAGACTTACTCGAAGTAGAAAGCTTAGCCCAAGAATCATTAGTACGCGAAACAGCATTACACCAATTTATAAGGGGACTAGCCCCAGAATTAGAAATCAGGGTCCGAATAAGCGAACCAAATAACCTAGCTAACGCAATAACCAGGGCATTACAAATTGAAAGAGAATATGCAAATCGTCCTAATTACCACAACATACAAAACAGAACACAAGAAAGAATATGCGTTATACATGGCCAAGGAAATCATGATTCAACTGTTTGTAAAACTCTAGCCGCAAAATTAGCCACTTTAAACCTAAATAACTCACCTCGCGAAAATTTTAATCAACAACAATATAATTCCCCTCGCGAAAATTTTAGACAGCAGCATAATTTTCAAAATTTTAATCAACCACGATATAACAGAAATAACAATTCTAGGAATTTTTTTCAACCACACCAACGACAACAATATACTCAAAATAACAGAAGACAACAACAATATTCTCAAAACAATTATTCACAACAACAATCATACACACAAGCATCCCGACAACCAAATAATTATTATCAACAAAATAACCAACATCCTCAATCCTACACGCGTCAAAGTAATACGTATTTTAACCAAACAAATAATGAAAACTTTCATCGAAATTTTAACAATCAAGCTCGGGAACAACCAATAAATAATGCTACGTCCGGAAATGAGCCTTTAAACTACCAATGGACTCAGGGATCGGGCGAGCCCATGGGTCCAACAGTAGATATGCCCGCGAGCACGCTCTAAAAATTCAAACGTCATCAGCTCAAGTAACGTTAGGACAAATTAAAAATACAAAACCACCAAATATAATTTTATCATGCGAAAACTTAAAATCACAATCAGGAACATTTTTAATAGATACAGGTGCCGAAGTGAACCTCATTAAATTAAAATGTCTTTTGGGAGAAACATTGGTCCATACAAACATGATATATGATCTACACGGAATTTCAAAAGATATTATAAAAACGCGAGGAAAAGTTGAATTAAAAATAGAAAATAGAATGACGGAATTTCAAGTAGTTGCAAACGATTTTCCAATAGAGGAAGATGGTATTTTAGGACATAAATTTTTTACGGAAAACCAAGTTGAATTATCATATAAAACAAAAACTATTAAAATTAACAATCAAATAATTCCGTTTGCATGCGATGAAACTGTAAAAATACCACCTTATTCTAAACATCTTATTTTTGTTCGTATTATAAATTCTTCGAATGTAAAAGTTGGATATTTACCACGTTTGAACATTCACCCGAATTTGTTGATAGGCGATGCACTTGTACGTACGACAAATGAAATGGCATTCATTTACGCATTTAACATTGGCAATACCGAAATTCAATTCACTACACCAGTTGTACAATTAGAAAAAATAAGTCAATTAATGGTACCACAAGAACAAAATCCAACTGCTAACATAAAACATATAAAATCAATAAACACTTGTCGCCGCGATCGATATTCAGAAATAAGAAATAATTTGGCACTTGAACACTTGGATGATACAGAACGAATCTACATTGAACGACTAATTTATGAACATGAGGAATTATTTCACTTACCCGGAGAACCACTTTCAGCTACAAATGCCACTGAACACAATATTATCACAACAGATAACAATCCAATTCGCGCCAAACTTTATAGATACCCACCAGCACACAAAATAGAAATTGAAAAACAAGTCAACGAACTTCTAGAGCAAGAAATTATAAGCCACTCTAAGTCCCCATTTTCATCTCCAGTCTGGTTAGTACCCAAAAAACCGGGCCCAGATAATCAAAAGAAATGGCGAATGGTTATAGATTATCGCGCCTTAAATGAAAAAACTATAGGCGACGCGTACCCACTACCAAATATTACCGATATCCTAGATAGACTAGGAAAAGCCCGCTACTTTACAACTCTTGACCTCGCCTCGGGATTTCACCAAATCCCAATGGCCGAAGCAGATAAAATAAAAACTGCATTTAGTACTCCAGGGGGTCATTTCCATTGGAATAGATTACCTTTTGGATTAAAAAACGCCCCTGCAACATTTCAAAGAATGATGAACTGCATACTTGCAGGCTTACAAGAGACAGAAATGTTAGTTTATCTAGATGACATAATAATATATGCCCGCACGCTCGAAGAACATGACATTAAATTCAGACATTTAATGCAACGTTTAAAAGATGCGAAATTAAAAATCAAGCCCGAAAAATGCGAATTTTTACGCACCTCTGTCAACTATTTAGGACATATAATATCTGATAAAGGCGTGGCCCCAGATCCAATAAAGATAAAAGCAGTTAAATTATTTCCAACACCAACGAACGCGAAAAAGGTGAAACAATTTTTAGGATTAGCCGGATACTATAGGCGTTTTATAAAGAACTTTTCCACTATTGCAAAACCACTGACTTCACTATTAAAAGGAAACACAACATTTAATTGGAACTCAGAACAACAACAAAGTTTCGAAATATTAAGAGATAAGCTATGTAACGCACCAATTTTACAATATCCAGATTTTAATGAAACATTTATTGTAACAACCGACGCATCAAAATATGCAGTAGGAGCTGTACTCAGTCAAAATATCAATAATCAAGATTTGCCAATTGCATACGCTTCACGAACGCTTAATCCCGCGGAAGTAAACTATTCAACAACTGAAAAGGAACTTTTAGCAATTATATACGCTACGCAGCATTTTCGCCCATACTTATACGGTCAAAAATTTATTATAAAGACCGATCATATGCCTTTACAATGGCTAACTAAATTAAAAGATCCATCCTCTAGACTCGCGAGATGGAAAATTCGTTTAGAAGATTTTGAATATGAAATACAATATAAACCAGGAAAAATTAATGCAAATGCAGACGCGCTTTCCAGAAATCCGATCGATAAAATAATCTTACCTGTTCAAGCAAAACGAAAAAGAGTAAAATCTGATGACATTACAAATGAGTCAAGCAACGCGATACCAAGAAAACGAGGAAGACCATGTCTTTCCTCAGCACAGGCTACTGCCCCTGACTCAAACAAACAAAACGCTTCTCAAAAAACACACGAACAATCCAAAACTAACAAACAACGAGGAAGAAAAAAAGGTCAGAAAAAAACATTCTGGACCTACGAAACTAGAAATTCCGCATCCGATGCATCTACAGAAACCGAAAATGAATTATCACGATTACCACAAAATACTACACGACAAGCATATTATGAACATTTAATAAATAAAAAAGCAACCGATGCAAAACGCAAACGCATCGATAACGAAATCGAAGAATACAACAGTGACAAGCATAAAGATAAAATAGCTAAATATAAACCTGAAACCCAATGCTTGATAAGCGATACACGTCATATACCGCGACCACGTTTTACACCTGGCCCAGCGCTAGACTCAGAAACAATGAGTCCTGACTCATCTGCAGAAGAAATAGGGATGGTAAAAGGAAATAAACAAACCGTCATAATCGACGTACATAGAAAAAGCACGCCGCAACGTAAGCCGGTGAATGATCAATCGAGTAAATCCACACTCGACACTATAGGAAATAAAAATGAATATAGCAGTCAGCCTGCAATACTACACGCGGAGGAAAGCACTCCCCACATACGAGACATTACGTATAAGTACGCCAATGTTAGGTTTAGCAATAATCAACTTCTGCATAATGAAAAACATATAGTATATTTTATAGGCGCAGACGGGCAATCAATTACACCTATGACCGCTTATTTGAAAAATGAAAAATTAATAGATCGCGAAAAATTTATTAAAAACAAACCACAAATTGGAGAAATAATGGCTTCTAAATACGATAATATTACAATGTATGGTTTAATAATAAAGAAAAAGTACTCAGATGATGCAGACATTAACGACATTTTATTAACTCTTTGTAATTTAAAACCATTATTACTCAAAAATCATGCTTTAGATGTCCAAATGGGACTGGATGCGAAAATAATAAATGAAGAACAATGGAATATTGTTGTGCAAACTCTAAGGGTAACGTTTGTAAACAGCGGTATTGTAATTACAATTAGCAAAAAACCGGTACCCAGTGAACCGCCTGTAAACATTACAATCGAGCCTACAAACAGAAAAATATCAAAGTTCATTCCAAGAACCCGAAGAACCGACACTACAGCTGACCTTCCAAACGTTTCTCTGTCACCACTACCGCAGTCAGTTCCATTACCCGAGACTTCAGAGAACCCCTCTGCAGCCGAAAACAATGTGCTACAAACATATCATGCTACGTCTATTGAGGCACCTGGCCCTCCCGCTAATTTCTCTCAAACACCTCGGAAAGATCTAAACACTCCACATAATGAATTTTCTATGCAATATTCTGCTCAAGATATTCTTTCAGAACATGATACAATTCTCTCAGCTGATGAACATATGAGTCAGAGCGATAGTATTTCGCTTGACCTATATTCAGACAACATTGGAAATTTTATTATGTCAAATCAAAATTTGTTTGCAGAAAAAACCGATACAGCAATTTTTATTTCAAAAGATCTTGATATACACACAGACGTATTACGCGTAATAAACGAAAAACAATGCATGAAAATTGACTGTGCGGAGCAAGAACATTTACAAATAGGAGAAATAATTGTAACAAAAAAGGGAGACATTTATTATTTTGCCATAGTAATTAAAGAAACTATAAACTCCCGAGCTTCAACAACTCATCTCACTAACGCATTTAAAACACTACTTGAGCTAATGAAGAAATTTAATATTAAGGATATCTTATTAGCCTATGATCTTGATATGATAGCGGTAATACAATGGAACGCGATAAAACAAATTGTCAATCACGTATTTAAAGATACCCCTTACACTATTACAGTTTGCAAAAACAACGTAACTATTCCTCCCCTAACACTAAGACCTCTAATACTTGACGAGTTTCATTCGAGTACACCAGCAGGGCACAAGGGATCGAAAAAATTATACGCACGACTATGCGAAAAATACTATTGGAAGAATATGAAAAACGACGCACAAAATTTTGTTAAACGATGTACCATTTGTCAACGGAAAAAACTCCAACGTATAAAAACTAAAATGCCTATGTTAATTACAGATACCCCACAAGATTTTTTAGACAAAGTAGCCTTAGACATTTATGGGCCACTCCCAGTAACAGATAGAAATAATAAATATTTATTAACTATTCAGGATTTACTAACAAAATACTCCGTTGCAATACCAATCGAAGAAATGAATACAGAAAGTGTAGCAAGAGCATTTACAAACAATTTTATATCTATATTTGGAACACCGCGAAGTATCCTAACAGATCAAGGGAAATGTTTTATAAGTAAACTCAATAAGGAATTTATGAAACTATTTAAAATTAAACACTTTACATGCAGCACATATTATCCACAATCAAATGGAAGCCTTGAGAGATCTCATATGTGTTTAACAGAATATTTAAAGTTCTATGTATCAATAGAAAAACAATGGGATCAATTTGCCCAGATAGCAAATTTTGCGTACAACAGCGCACGTCATGAAGGTACTGGCTTTACACCACATGAATTGGTCTTTGGAAAAAAAGCACGGAGCCCAACCAGTTTTCCAGAAATTAATAAAAATGATATTACATACAACGATTACTTCAATGATTTAACTACACGACTACAGGAATATCGTACAATAGCAGCTACCAATTTAACAAATGCTAAAGAACGCTCCAAAGTTTATTATGATAGAAAAGTAAACACAGTAGAATTTAACATAGGAGATTATGTATTTTCACTAAAAGGTAATAAACAAGGAAAACTCGACGACGAATATAAAGGACCATATAAAATTATACATATAAAACCACGAAATAACCTGGTAATCAAAGTAGGAAATACAAACCAAATTATTCATAAAAACAGAGTTAAATTAGCTCACTTCGGAGAAATAGATCTAAAAAGAATCTCCTTGCCGTAATACCTCACGAAAAACAAATATAAATTTATCATACATATAATTCCAAGACCTGATACGTCACTCAGTTGCATTTTATTACTACCGCGCTAACACTCTTTGCTAACGCGCTCCTTAGCATTACGAAATAAGATCCACAACAATAGATTCCTCATATTCTGAACTAACGCAGAATTCAAATAAACATTTATTTGTCATAAAAATCTAACATTTGAAAATACCGACATAACAACAAACTAACTAGACTGACTACAAGAATGCTCTAATATGTACTCTAATACAAAAATCCAAAATAACACTACAACAATAGTTAATTTTTATCCACCAAACTCATTCATATTTTACTTTTATCTCACAAACACACCAACGCCATAATACTTTAAATCAAATGCTAATATCATCATTTGACACCTTTACAATAAGACTATTAGATCTAATAAAACAGACACTATTCAATTAAAATAAATTAACGATTATATAAATTATCATCAACAAACTTTATATAACAAATTCACTTTTGATCTAAATAAAAACAACTCATTTTATAAAAGTGTTCTATTAAATAAAGTCACTTTCTTAACATCATAAATGCAGTATCATATTTCAACACAATCTATTCTCTTTTACGTTTGAATAAATACCAAATCCTTCCATATATTAAAACAAACCTTCTTTTAACAAATTAAAAACAAATTGTACAAATACTCTCTCTGCTATAAACAATATAATAAAGAAATATTGTAAAACAAACTATGTATTTAAATTTGCTAAAATTATCCCTCAATATTTTTCCAAGTCATTAATAAATCAAAAAACATAATACATAATAAATCTCCAAAAAAAATTGTTTATTCTTACTTACTTAAACTTACTTACTAAATCTTAAACACTACATAATACATCATATGTCAACTTTATTATGATATCATAACAAATACTCCACATGTTGCGATAAGACTGTGATTCATTCACCGACGTTCCTTGACATTGAAACCGAATACAACCGCAAATAATAAAAACACAACATATTCTTTTAAACTATAATCATCTTCATTTTATTTTTAATAAATAATCCAATAAACTAATTCATAAATTTATCAATATAAAAACATTAACTTCTTCACCTTATTAAAATAAAATCTTAGTCTACTTTATTAAACATAATAATTCCTCGAAATATGACTCACAAACGAAAGCTCATAAAGCCATTTAATAAAATACTCTTCATAAATCTTTAATAAATTTAATCACTCCTTAAAATCACCCCTTTCGTTAAAATCACTCTTACAAAAAGCTAAAGTTTAATAACAGGAAATAATAACGCATTTTCAAACATCATACACAATAGAAAACAATTGCATGAAAAACGCAAACTCCCCTTTCCAGTCTTAACAAAAAAACACTTTGCCAGAAATGCAGTTACCATATGCAGCCATACTGGAAGAAGCAACTGGCCCCACAGACCCCGTAGGACCCATTGATGGGGTATTACCACAAGACCACGCTGAAACTTACAGCATGGTCATTGCAAGCCTCTGCTACACCGCTATACCAGGAAACCTGCCTTTCTACCGTTCTACACTAAACAGACGACTTATCTGCAATGAATGCTATGATACATGCCCAGAAAATATTAGAAACCACTCTTTACTCTCAACAAGCTGGCATACAATCTCGAGAACATTACGTGACACCAAATGCTATGGCTGTAGAACTAGATTATTAAAAATCTATCCAGCACATAGATGCACCGGTTGTATCGAAGAATCACTAGAAAGCAGTTCTCTCCTTCGACAGGGAATCGAAGTAGAAGTAACGCCCTCATGGTGAAAAAAAAAACACAAAAAAAAAACAACAAAGCAAACAAATACTACGAGCATACTATCATTTTAACCTAACCATTTTTCAAATGTATAATTACACCCATCTAAACCAAACAAATGTATAACAAATGATGGAATAAAAATAAATAAAACAAAATAAATAACTTGAAACCCAAGCCCTTCTTTTATTCCTTCTAAATATACCGGATTCAAAATAAATCTTTACAAACAAGCAAATCAATAAACAGTAGAATCAAAAACCCTTACTATAAAATCAAATCTACGCCTATCTCAAATCCCAAACAAAAATAATGAATATTTTTGTCCCTTTTAGAATCTTGAAACACACTAAGCTCTTTAACCCCACGATTTTAAATAAGCAAATCAAAAATCACAAATCAGTAACCAATCTCATTACAAAAGTTAACAAATCTCAAACCAAAAATAACTTAAAACGGAAAATCAAAAGAGAAACAGCAATAGAACAAATAAGTAATAGAATTAAAAATACTTACCATCACCCAAGACAGCAAATCCCCAACTCGCAAATAACTTACAAAAATATAAAAACAACAAAAACAAGAAATTAGGACAAGCAACTACAGTAAAGGAAACGCGAAATGAAATACAAACACCATTTTTTTTATTTATTTTATTTACTACTACTATGTACACTTAAATCTAAAGGCTCCAATTGAGGATCCTCAACGTAACACACACCACCAAACACCGGGACCAGCGACACTCCACACATGGAACAATCACAACGACCGTTGAGAAGCACCACGCAGCACTCAGACTGTCCGTCTTGACCAAAATCCAGGAAGTCCTGGACACTCCTCCAAGTATTCTCAATGGACTCAGGTACCAGCGTGCCAAAGTCCACTCGGTCGGTGATACTGAAGAGCACCAAGTCCTCAGCCGCAGCGGCGTCCAAGGCGGAGCGACCCACATCACCGGGCACCGTGTCCACGTGCTCCAACGCCTCGTCCAAGCCACGGACAGCCTCCTCACCCAGCGCCCAATTTATAAAACTGGAGTCCAACTCCTCATCCCCCGTACCCATCGGCACATCCGCCAAACCCACTAAACCCTAGAAAAAATCATCTCTAAGAAAAGGCCATAAAGAAGAAAAGTAAACGAAAAAATCATAAAATATACATACATCTCTATCCTCTAATAAACCTCTCCATCCCTCCTCACCAAACTGGAAATCTTGCGTCGGAACCTAAACAAAAACAACAACACAAAAAATTACAAAAACACCAACACACGTAACTATATAATACACCTAATTAAAACCATACTTACGTCTTCCATGATGAGCAAGGAGACAATAAATCACAAATAAAACTGCAACACTGCACTCCCCCATCTTTTGCCCCACCATAATTAAAATATTTTTCTTATCTTATAAGAAAACACTATATCTTCTAAACGCAAATCTACTCACGAAATAAGAAACCACGCAGCTGCAAATTTTATACCTCAATAAAATAAGTATATTATATTCCCAGAAATGACCGCGACTATCTACCTCGCCAGCATCATATTGATGCAGACAATCCTCCCTGGATCATCGCTGGTAGCATATGATTGCACTGGAGGACAACCAAACATCACAGAATTCTCATTAAATGAAGTAGCCCAATGCGAATCCTACGAAATAAAAGTAAACCATACACAAACATATCTACAACTACTTCAACTAACAAACTTAGATAATACGCACGTAACTAGCTGCCTAATCGAAATTAAACGACAAATTATGCATTGCGGAATGCATTCTCACACTTCCACCGTACGCGGAGCAATAGCAGAATATTTGCGCGATATTTCCAAAGAAGAATGCTTACAATTACATTCAACAGGACGCTTTACAATAGGCAAACAAATCTTCGAGAACATTTCCCGTAATGCCACCACACGATTTTCAGTTACCCTCGCAGGAACCGTAACACAAGAAGGAAAATGCAACGGTGCCGAATATAACGATCCTTATGGATCCTGGAGTAAAGTCGTTGTACAAGCAAGCATAAAATTCTCTTTACTAGATTACGATACACAAGTATCTTTAAAAGGAAATTACCTTATAGCCAAATCCGGCGTTCGATGCGATTTAAACAAAGGTCACTGCACTGACAACACAGGAGCAAAGTTATTTTGGAATTTGCTCCCCATAGATTCTTGCAATTTTAATAGATATACGTCCTTTACGAAGGAACAGCACAAAAATTAGAAGACCCCTTAAACAAACAAAGCGAAACGGTATTTACAGTAACATCAAAAGATATCACGTTCGCATTAGCTACATCTAATATACATAATGTTTGTGGACACATCATGAGGAAAACAGAGCATCCTAAATTATTTATATTAGAAGGACGAAAAAGCGATTTTTTCAAAACCTTAACAATCACAAAAACCCACGACTTAGATTTATTTAACTACGTCAACAGTAAATTTGTTTATGTAGAGCGTCACATAAGACAACAAATGGAGTCCTTATATCAAGACACTATCAAAAAGAAATGTGAAATCGAACGACAAACCTTAAAGCACGCGCAAATTCTTGCAACAATTCGCCCTGACGAATTTGCACTAGCATATATGAAAGAAAAAGGATATATAGCTACAGTAACAGGTGAGACAGTACAAATAATAAAATGCACTGCAGTGGACGTAAAACTCAGAAAAGTTGAACATTGTTTTCAAGAATTACCAGTATGGCATAATGAAAAACCATATTTTTTATCACCCCGAACGCATATACTTAAAACCTTCGGCTACGAAATCACATGTAACCCCCTTATGCCCCCTACCTTTTATATTGATGGCACATGGTATAAAATGGTACCAAATCCAATTGAATCTACACCCCCCAAAATCTTCTCCCCATCAACAAAAAATACATGGTCATATACAAAGCCATCTAAACTTGCACGAAATGGAATCTATAACGAAGCCGACATTCAAAGATTACAAGAGTATATCATGTTACCTGCTGAACAACCCGCGATTATAAACACACTTGCAAGACTCACAACAGGACACGAAGCCACGCGCCAAGGAATAACATTGCATAATTTTATGGATGACGATATACTTAATAAAATAGCTAAATCCACCTGGGATAAAATCTGGGGAAGTTTTAACTATTTCGGAACAATTAGTGCAGGATTTATAGGAATATATTTAGCAGCAAGATTAACCAAAATTTTATTAGACACAATAATCCATCTCTTCGCCCTTCATTCAGTGTACGGTTGCTCCTTAATTTTAACCGGAGCAATTTGGGACTCAGTTACAAATTTATTGCTACATCTTAAAAGGAATCACCCTACTTCAAAAAACACCTCTAAACAAACGCAAACAAATCCTGAAAATTCTACAGAAATGAACTCGCAAGAAACAATAATTAACATAGAACACCAAAGCGAATAGCGAGGACGCTATTTTTTCTAAGGGGAAAAGGGTGACTAGTAGATAGAACCCTACTAGCTCAACAAACCCGAAATTTTTTTTTCCTATTATCCTTAATGTTACGACATTTTACCACCATCATATCAAAAGCTCGCCAATACAAACTATACTAACACATTAGACTTAAGATTAAAATATGTCGACAAGATACTGCTGCCGCTTAAATTTTTCAGTTGGCTGAGACACGCGACCGGATGTCAACCCACAGCCAACGCAGTACACAACAGCGCAAAATTACAACTAGCCACTGCTATATGCTACAACTACAAACCATCTCAACGACTATATTATTAAAGGATCAACATAGACAACAATACTTCTTCAACTTCTAACAATGCAACACACGCTTTACTCTCAACGTATCAACGGCACTCATCAAATGCATTAAAATAATCAGCAACCCTCTCAACGCCAAGGACAATATGGAATCCGGACTCCCGCCGTGGGACATAAGGCCACCAACCTGTGGTTCAAGAAAGGCCTCCCAACGCCTGTAAAATTAGGTTTAAGATTTTGGGAAACTGGAAAATAATAAGCCAACGGGACGTGGCTAAGTTTTCCAACAGGGGGGGTGTTATGCACCTGGCATAACTAGTCATGACATTCCAATAATACAATGTCATGACTACATCGCGCCGGAATCACGGTTGACCCTGACATCATATGATCACATAGAATCGCATTTTCTCTCGCGCCTCTATTTTTTTATGCATTTCTTCTCTAAGAAATGCACCTGCGTCAACCATGATTCCTCTTCTTTTCCTAGAATATAACATTTTGCGACTATATAAAGGATGCCCCTTGGCACGTCGCCTGCACTTCTATTAAGTAATTACGCCAGTCCAGTTCAGTTCAGTCAACGTTCAGAAACTTCGTGTCAACAGTACAGTACAGTTCCTAACACCGCGTCTGCGGTTCATATCTCAACACCGTCAATATTGTCGAACTCAGTACGGTCCTAATTATCGCGAACAACAGTCTCCATTATAAACCATATCTACGCGAACGCTGTCAGATCGTCACGTTAACTATTGTACTCAAAATACAAATAAACTACTTCTTCAACAAAAGGGTGTTAAATCAATTAGCACCCCGTGGCTATCAAAGAACCCACAATTGGATTCTCAAATATCCTAGAGAATCCAAAGGAGCCAGAAAACTGGCCCCATAACA
>JABFPW010000039.1:0-13272 GCA_022817205.1 Oxyteleia sp. ZL-2020
AATCAGCAAGTGCCTAGACAAAATTAAAAAATGTAGTGTTTGGGTTCTGAGAAACATCTATTTGTCCTTCACTATTAAATGAGAAAGTGCCAAATACGTTTAAGGTTAGTGATTGCATTCTCTCTATTTCCTGAGAGATCAGCTTTCGATTTGCACCTTGCCAATTCAATACAATTTACACAGATATTGATGGTTTCAATATGTCGAGAAATAATACAAAATTGAGAGGCGTACATTTTTCTCTGCAAACCGAACCTGATGGCCGTCATTTTTTGAAATTTTCATGTCAAATCGATAAAATCTATAAAATAACACCATTTTTTATATAAAGAATACTAGTAGTGCACACGTGCTTAAAATTGCGATAGATTTTAATATTCTCAATAATGCAGTCGAACCTCATCATTCAGATCCCTCATCATGCAGACGAAAAAGAACATCGTTCAGACCTACCCCCACTCTTCCTAACTATAGAGCATCTTCCTGACTCCATACAATAAATTGTCTTAAAGTTATAAAATTATTTACTAAATTATTATGGGGGCTTCGCCCCTTGCGCGCTTCGTGCGGCAAATATTAGTATTCCTTTTCTTTGTATATGTTTTACAAATTTGTTCTAAATTATTTGAAATATTTTTTCTCAACACTAAGGATACGATTAATAATAGAAATTAATAATAAAAATACTCTGTATGTTAACTGGGCGTTTTCACAGCTAGTTGAATCTCCACAGCTCAATTTCAAACTCACGTTTATCGGTGTGGAGACGGGATTCGAATCAGCCATACCATATTTGTTCAACAGGTCGTTGATGTACCCACGTTGGTGCATGGTCACGTAGCCGTCTCTCTGTGAGAATTCGATGCTTAGGCAATAATTTGCTTGCTCTAGGTCTATAATTTCAAAATTCCTTGATAATTCTTCGACAATTCCATTAATCACGGATTGATCCCGTGAAGTCAGCAAGATGTTATCGACGTAGATGTCAATCAAGGTGACTGTCTTACCTGATCCCATCCGATATAGGCATGGATCCGCAGAAGTCGGAATTGCTCCACACCCTTTCAAGGTCTTGTCTAGTTTTTTTTTTTATATTTCATGCATTTTTTTTGTTTAATATTACATGCATTTCTTTATAAACATTTTGTATCTCACAATTTTGTAAATTTACGGTAAAAGTAAGTTTAACTCCCTATACACATATGAATATGAATGTTTACAACTTTTTTTGAATTGCAATAATAATTTTAAACATAAAATAAATTTTAGTGGTCACAGTAACATAATATTATTATGTAATATATAATATCATTATAATAATCCAGAAAATGATTCAAGTCTGGGCCTATAACCTATTAGAAGTTTTCAGGATCGAACAGAGTAATTAAATAAAGATAGTACGATAATAATAATAATACAACGTATTCAGGCAAAGATTAATCTAATACATGTATGTCGATGACTCATAGAATAGAACGCACGCTGTACAAACAGGTAGAAGAATGAACGAACAATGGTGTACGCGTTCGATGCCAGTTATAGTTCCGTCGTGCGGCAGTACAACAGTGCCAAGGATGCTTCAGACGCTACTACTCGAACAGATAGATGGCGACACCGCCATAAGAAAGATTTAAATATCTAATAAAATATAATACGGCGCACGTATGAGTATTTGCACTCTAAAACTGGTAAAAATTCAAAATCACTAAGTTAAGTTAAATTCTTTTCAAACGTATTAATCTTCAAGTTCGATAACCTATCTGTCTATCGGTAGCCTAAACTTTTCCCTCCGCTGACTCCTCTCGTTGCACTGTCAGTCGGAACGCAGTCACAGTAGGAAACGCATGTAGTTGTTCGTGCGCTCTCAATTGTGAAAGTTGTTTCTCTCGCTAATTAAGTTTTGATAAGAAACACCTATTGAATATGCACGGAGAGAACGTTTTGTTGCTTTGACAAAAATTTGGTTGATTTAACCATATATTTTGTTGTTTCAAACAAAATTTTGTTATTTTAACAAAAATATTGTTATTTCAACAAAACAGTTCTATGCGTGTGGAAGTGGATGGTATGTACTTTATCTTACAACATAATTTTATTGTTTAAATTGTATGTTTAGCAGATAGTATTTATTAGATATTTAAATTTTGCGACATGTAAGTACCCATGTCGACAAGACCCAACCTGTCGGGTCTTGTCGAGCTATATTTCTTTTACATTCATAAAATTTAGACTAATGACAATTGTTTAAGACAATAAAATTGTCCGCTCTCATCCGCCTTTTCGTTTTTTTTTCATTCAAATTTAAATGTCAAATTAATTAAACTACACTCAAAACTCTCGCTTTTTCCGTTATCGTTTAT
The DNA here is from genome assembly GCA_022817205.1 of Oxyteleia sp. ZL-2020. NCBI lineage: Eukaryota > Metazoa > Arthropoda > Insecta > Hymenoptera > Scelionidae > Oxyteleia > Oxyteleia sp. ZL-2020. Next base: position 2,361 of record JABFPW010000039.1, read on the forward strand.
CCTGAGCTCTAGAATTTGACACATTCCGCTCTCTTCTTTCCGAAAGTTAAAATTAATACGATCAACAATGGTAAATTGAATACTTCGTATGAATTGAGATAATAAATTCTTGCGTTTTATGAAAAAATGTTACAAGTTAAAAATATAAAATATTTTGGATGGATAAAAATAAATTTTGAGATTATTTGTCTTTAAATTTTGCTACAACATTTTAAAATTAATGTTATATTTTAATATTGTTTCAAAATAGTAAAGAGTTTATAGGTTGATATTTATAAAACATTGAGTTAACTGTTAAAACTGAAATATTAAAACATTGTATATTACAATAATGATTAAAAATAGTATTTATTATTTTAAGAAAAGTAATTTTTGAATCAAACAAACTTTAGCAAAAATCCTTCTGACAAATTTTTTTAATCATTGAAAAATCCCTCAAAAATAAAAAATTCCCAATTTTTATAAAAAGTCTTCCTTTTCCAGAGATTGTTTTCCAACGTACTTGACAGATGTAATACTTTTTTACTATATTTCAGCGCATTTGAGTATCTATCAATTTTTTTTAATATCATTTCTACAAGGGCTGGTATCGGTTAAAATAATTAAAAATACTAACAATAATTTATTGACATACACCTTCTATTCATTGATAGGACAATTTATTATTACAATGTATAGACATGACTGTAATATAGTTAATTTTACTATGAGATAGTTGAGTCAACTATGAATCAGAATTGGTTCACGTGTAACCAGCAGAAATAGTTGAATTGACTATCAGCTAGTTGAATCAACTATTAAAGCGAATTGCTTGTATGCAACTAGCAAAGGTGGTTAAGTCAACTATATCCTAGTTCATGGCGCTATGATTTTTTTCAGTGTACGTGCGGCGTGTATAAATCCAACGTAAAAATTGCCATCGTAGAGTCAACAAAAATAACCATCGTGGAGTCAAAAGAATATAGCCATCGTGGAATCAGTCGAACCTCACCGTCCAGATCTCTCATAGTGCAGACGAAAAATAACATCGTCGAGACCTACTCCCACTCTTCATGGAGCATCTTCCTGACTCCATACAATAAATTGTCTTAAAGTTATAAAAGTATTTATTAAATTACTATGGGGACACCGCCCCCTGCGCGCTTCGTGCGCCAAAAATTAGTATTCTTTTTCATGAGGCTGAAGAACAAAACGTTTTTGAAACGAAAAACTTTGTAAAACGTTCTTCAATATAACAAATATATTGTATAATAAAGGTTTTATTATATAAGAATGGATAAAACAGTCATATTATATAAAACAACAAATTATACTCTGAGTTTTTAAATATAAACCGATTATAGATTACAATTTTTCATTTGAAAAACGTTTTGTTTTTCAGTCCCATTTCTTTTTCTGTGTATATGTTTTACAAATTTGTTCCAAATTATTTAAAATAATTTTTGCCAACACTAAGGATACGATTAATAATAGAAATAAAAAATAAAAATACTCGTTCCTCTTCAACAATCTCTTTTCCTCTCTCACCCTTTCCATCTCACCTCCATTTACCTACTGCTCTTACTTCTCCCTGTATTCCAACACTTTTCTCCACTTTCCCAACTTTCTCCTACAATCGTATAATACAGACTCCCCTATTTTCACTACCCTACTTGCGTGAAATATCGCCCCAGTTTCTATTATCCCGTGTGTTATTAATATTGCTTCAACTCGTTATATCGCCCCTGTTTCTAATATCTAAATGACATTGAAAAACTCCTCACTCTCTCCATAAATTACAGTAAAACCCCTCACTTCATCCCCGTCTACAGCCAAACTCCTTCCCCACCTCACACATAGTTACAGTAAAACTCTTCACTCGCTCCCTAAATTACAGTAAAACCCCTCACTCACCTCCTCCACGTCTACAGTAAAACCCCTTCCCACCTTAGGGGGTGGTTCGGGGGCAGAGGGGCTTATGAGGAGGAGAGAGATGCGGGAGCGGAAAAGCTGCAGGAGTGGAAGAGATAATTAAATTATACATATTCTTAATAAAACAGTCGAACCTCATCATCCACACCTTCATCATCCAGATAAAAAAATCTCAACAATGAGACCTACTACCTATCAAGTGTTCCCCCACTCTTCATAGAGCATCTTCCTGAGTACATACAATAAATTGTACCCTGGCGTTCGGGTTTACACCGAAATTTTTCAGTGTAGAATCGGTGTACAAGAATTTCTGGTATTAATGCGGTGTAAAGTAGGTGTTTTGTTAATGTAAATCGGACAAATTTTGCAAGGTTTTTACACCGAAAAATGTGTACACCCTGTTTACATGCTAATTCCCACGCAACTTAAAATATCATTTTTATACACCCAAGTAACACTGAAAACTTACATCCAATTTACATGCTAATTACACCGCGGCATAAAAACATTTACCAACACGAGGCGAGGCCGAGTGCAGGAAACACGCTCGTCTGAAGTTGTCAACCTTCGGCCCATGTTGCGTATAATATCTTTTGTCGCGAGTGTATTGAAAGTGATGTATAGCGAATTGACAGGAGTTACTTTCAGCATTCTGGCGCATGTTTCTGGCACTTTCACTGTCAGAAACATGCACTGGAAGTGGCCACTTTCATGCACGAGGGATAAAAAACATTTTCCTACACCAAAATATCGCTTAAAATTTACACCCATTTTACATGCTACTTACACCTTTACTTAAAGCATTTGTCTACACCAAAATAGCACGGACCACTTGCACTCATGTTAAACGTTAATTACACCGCGACCTAAATAGTATTTTACGCAACAAGGGCCGGAAGTTGACAATTTCAGACGAGCGTGATTTACTGCACTCGGCTTCGCATCATGCATGAAATCACGCTCGTTTGAACTTGTCAACCGTCGACCCTTGTTGCATACAATATTTTTTGTCGCGAGTGTATTGAAAGTGATCTATAGCGAATTGACAGGAGTTACTTTCAGCATTCTGGCGCAATTTCAGCACATGTACTGGAAGTGGCCACTTTCATGCACGAGGGATAAAAACATTTTCTTACACCAAAATATCGCTTAAAATTTACACCCATTTTACATGCACCTTTACTTAAAGCATTTGTCTGCATCAAAATAACACTTTTAATAGATAGTGCAACACTTTAGCGTAGATAAAGCATTTATCTACGCTAAAATTATTTCAGAAGCTAATTCCAAAATTACACACTAATTATACCGTAATATACTAACGTTTGTTTACACCATAGTAACACCGACAACTTTTTTACTCGTAAATGACACCGCAATACACAAAACGTCTTCACACACCAAAAAACACCTGAGTCAAAATTCCTCAACTGTACCACCGATTGACAACAACTTAATAAATTTCAACGAAATTATGTACTTAGTACTGGACTAGATAAACATACTCTCAAAATTTTTCCGTAAAATATTTGATTGGTCGGCTGAAACAAGGGCGTAAGTAACATTTTTATAAAAAGTGAAATAAGCATTGAAATATATTCTTTATGTTACATTTTAACACCCTGCGTAAAAATAAATTAAAATATTCAGCGTTTATGTAACTAAAATAATGTTTAAAAATTCGGCGACGTGTGAGTCCGTGAAACAACGTCATATCTCCACAAACAGCATGGCGACGACTAGTGGTGAGGTGTCAAATGGTGACATAAAAACACTGAATAGGGGCAGAAAACGAAAAATAAATGTTGAAAACTGGGAGAAAAATTTTCGGAAGAAAGCTAGGACTAAAGGAGAAGCATATGTTTCATCCAGAAAGAAAACAATGAAGGCATTAGAGCCGTCAAACGAGATACGTGAAAGAAGGTCATATGTACTTGATGAAGTTATAAATGAGAATAATTTAGTAATACTTTTGATAACTAGCTTATATCATGAAAGTCCAACGATTTTGAAACAGTTAACCTTTCAATTATCAAATTGAAATAAAATTCAGAGTTTTTGGTATATAATTAATTTAAAATGTAGATTTTCTATTTAATATGTCAATATTTTTGAACCTCGTCAGGAAATAACATTATTTCCCGATATTTTCAGTTTAAATTGTTATATTTTAGGTTCCAACATGTACTTGTAAAAAGTGGTGTTTTGCATCAAATTTGACGACAGATTTCAAGGTTAAATCATTTAACAAATTCAGAGCGTTGACTTATAATGAACAAACGCAATTTTTGTCTGGAAATATTGAAATAAATGAACCTAAAAGAAGACGCAATGAAGACGTTGTTTCTCGACGACATAACTCTATGAACTATTGGATCACTCATGAGAATGGTAAACAAAATAATATAAATAAATTTTTTATTTATATATTCAGTTATCCATTAAACACAAAAGCTGTGTCTTTTCTACAAAAGTGTCTTCAGAAGAGACATTTATTTTTGTAGTGTACTATTAAACTGTTTAGTGTTGTTTTTCATTTCCTAATTTAATAAATGTTCTAAATCAGTATATATGTACAATGTACATTCTTCATAATATATATTATAATAAAATAAATTACACACAATAAAAAATAATGGTTAACTTTTATTATTTTTAGGTTCAAAAGTCCGTTTGTGTAAAAAATCATTTTGCGATATGTATAAAATCACTGAAAAAAGATTGACGTATTTAGCAAAAAAAGTTATACATGTGTGGATTTGCATGATTTAAGAGGAACACATAAAAATCGAAATCATGCTGTGCCACCAGAAACAAAAGATCTAATAAGACAGCATATCGCATCGTTCCAGAAACAAGAAAGTCATTATGGTCGTCACCATACAAGCAAAGAATATTTATCCACAGACTTAAATTTAAATATTATGCATGCTTTATTTTGTGAAGCCCATCCACAAATTTCTGTTTCCTTGCGAACCTACACTGATATTTTTAAATCAGATTTTAATTTATCATTTGGTTTACCACGATCAGACATTTGTACTACATGCGATAAACTATTTGTTAAATTGTGCTCAACTGATGATGATACAATGTGGAAGCAATCTCCAAAGGAAGTGATTTACATCATACGAAAGCAGAACTAGCGTATTCACAACTGAAGAATGATGGAACTGCAGGAAAAAATATCGAAAACGTCGTCGTATTATGTGTTGATCTCCAACAAGTTTTGTTCTGTCCAAATTTAAGTCATTCGTCAGTATTTCCCAGTAAACCAAGAAGATCAAATATGGGGCTAAGTTTGCCCATTATGATTGGTTCTGATTGGCCAATAATTGCCTTGATCTGTGTCCACAATGTTGCCCAAACTTTGAACAACTGATGGGAATCCATAATTGGCCCCAAACATGAGCAATTATAGGTCATTATGATTGACACAAAGAGGTTAGTTTCGTATGTACCATAACTTACCAATATTTGGGCAATAAATGGGAAATAAAATGGTTCTACAATTCTACCAGTTTGGACCAAATATTGGTAAACAATATTGTATGTTACATTTTATTAAAATTTAAATTTTAAATAGAACGTAAATAATATAATAATAAAATGCAATATAATATAATTGAATAAAATGTGTTTGCCATGAAGAAAAAGAAATTTTAAGGGGAAATGTCAGTGGATTTTATAATTTTCAATAAGAGATTTAATTTTGTATACGCATTGTAATTTTTTAAACAGATTAACATTCCAACTTTTTATTCCATATTAGTCCCTAAATATTGATATATTATATAATTGTATACGTTTTCATATATACCGTGTGTTCGTCTTGAAAGTACGCACTCCCCTACCACAGTGGTAGGGGAGTGCGTACTTTCAAGAAGAACACACGGTATATATAAAGAATTATTAAACTTGTTTAAGGTAGAAAACGAATCAAGAATGACAGAATTCACTGTTTTCACAAAACTAGAAATTTAATAAAAATGTTTATTGAAAATTATTATCTGAAACGTATACCATACAAAGGATGAAATAGAATTTATTAAACTGAAAGAACAAATTGAAAATGTCATGAAAATACTTACAAGGAAAGGGTCTGATGCTTCCAACACCGATTTTCTCGGGAGCATGTTTATCTATTTGACTTTTCTGTATCTTGAATAGATCCGAAACCGTTTCCGTGCAAAATTGATTTTTAAAAAGTTACAACAATTTGAAGTTGCGTAAATTAGTGAAAAATACGTCATTTTGTCGAAATAATACATTCTTTTTTTCACGTCCTAATTATAATTTAAACAACAGAACAATGATCTCTGACTTCAGTTTTATTAACCCTATACGGACGAGTGTTTTTTGAAAAAAAAAACATGATTTCCGAATATAAAATTATGCTTGCGTTCTTTTATTTATCAGTTGGTGCAGTTTTATGTTTTGTCTTAAAACATAAACCTGTTGATCAGCAGATGACATTTCACGCAACGTCAAGTATATAGCCACGGATGTAGTGTCTTTTTAATTAATATTCCATAAACATTGAATTTAAGAAATGTAACGTCTGTGCCACATTTCTTAAAGTAGTCCAGCAGTAAACCAATGAAATCAAAATAACAACCCATTTGAAATTGTTAAAAACGAACTAATAACAGAATAGAAACAAAAAAATTAGTCGGAAAATTCAGTTTTTCATTATAAAAGTTAGATTGTGTGGATATTGACATAGGTGTATATCTTTATATATGTGTATATACAGAAATACATGTATATCAATATCCACAGAATCTGCGACAGAAAATTTTCTGTGAGCAATGTGGAAAGCACCCTATATAAATATTGGAAATAGAATTACATGTTCGAACCTATCTTTTGATTAAATACAGTTACAAACTTCAAAGTACTTTTTAAATAATGGTATCATAATAAAGAATCTGGCTGTGGAGCGTTTTTTTTTTCAAAATTTGCTATAACTAGAATATTTAGAAAAATATTGTTTTGGCGGGAATTTCAGGATTTGAATTTCAGTCATGAGTGACAAATCACCTTAACGTTACTATTCAATACATTATCATATGTAAAAAATTTGCCATTTTGATAGCAATTTAAGGTCAGATTTGTGGCAAGGAAAAATACATTTAGCTTTTGTTCTCTAATTAACAGTCTTGCCATATGCTATTTTAATTATTCAAGTAGTATTTGCTATTAAATTGGGAACAATTTTTAGGTTATGTTGATACCCTTTCAAATGTAATATTACTTATGCCGGATTCAGGTTGAAACAACTTTTTGTATTAATAAAGGATAGACAATTCAGGTCACATAAGTGCGTCCTTTATTAATACAAAAAGTTGCTTAAACCTGAAACCGGCATTAAAGTTACTTTTTAATCATTTTTAACCATTTTTAATGATTTTAAAAACATGAATCAAAACGCCTTACAAAAAATTTCAACACATAAATAAGTTTCCCGACTGAAACTGCCATAAAAATTGCAAACTTTACAAACATTAGGGTGGTTCTTATTTTCGCAAAGTTCAAAATTCTTTGCGCGCTCCCCTGGGATCAATAGACATTCACAAAAAAATAACATTAATCCAACGTATAGGGGTTTTTTGATCAAATTAACCCGACCCACCGGAGGGTTGTTTTTTATATGGCATTTAATATGATTTTCGACATTTTTTAGTAAATGTGCAATAAATGATGAGCGATATTTTGTACAAAAAAAACGGCTTACTATGTAGTTCAGAAGTTGGAGAACATGATCCTTTGGTCAAAAATGACATCCAGTAGGTAATGTAGCTGTGAAATGCTATCAAAATATTGTCTAAGTACTGAAAATACACGTTTTTGGGGATTAAAAATAAAGAAATATATTCTGAACATTGGAATATCATTAGAATGGTGGAAAAAAATATAAACGAACCATTTGACAGCTGTCATATGTATAGCTGTGTACATATTATCAATTCTGCAGCTGTCAACGTGCCTGTCAAAATACTGTCAAAGTACCATAAAAAATGAATTTTAAGGTGGTTGGATCACTAGGGAGCGTATTTTTGAGGTTCTAATTTTAGTTACAATGTCATTGGTTATTAAAAATATTTTTTTTTAATATAAATAACAAAATCGTTCATATTTTTCCTTCTTTAACAAACTATATTAAATTGGTAAAAAAATAAATTTAACAAGTTAAAAACTAAGTACAGATTTTAGACGTTACTGAACGTTATTGACCAATAGGATTGCAGTATTTAAAAAGTGAACAACTTTATTTGACTAATACTAAAAAACTAGGTAGTGAATATTTCTCCGGTTATAATATTTTATTTGTATATGTTCAAAGTATGTTGTATTAGTTTTATATGAAAATCTGAGTTTTAATTTCTTTGTAATAATGAAATAATTGAGTTGTTTTTGGTGTCCTCCATAAGAGCAAATACAAAAATGTACATATTTGAATTCGTATATCTTTGCTTGGGGGTAGTCGACTTTTTTGAAATTTTTACAAGACGTGTATATCATCGAGGGGAATAACATATTTAAGTTTGAACAAAATCTGAGTATTTTGAGTTAATGATACAACCACCTTAAAACAAGAAACAAATAAAAATAATGAAAGAGCAAAATAATAAAAATGTCACTGATGTTTGCTCTTTCAATATTTTAAATTGTTCTTTATTTAAAATAGTTAATTTTGAATTTTCTGTTGTACAATTTTCTGCCAGTTTCATTGTCATACTGTTAAAATTGTATTTTTTTTGGCGCTAAATTCAAATTTAACAAGTTTGTAAACAAACAGAAATCAAAATAATAACATAATTTTGTTTATTGTTTTAATTGTTCAAACGAATTGTTAAATTATAAATTTAAACAATTATACATTTTATTTGTATAATATAACATTAAATTTCATTGCTTAGCTGTTAACATTTTATATTTTTGGCGCTAAATTCAAATGTCATACAAACAATCGTTAATATTTCAAACTTTGAACTTGATCCGTGTATATGTAAACAAATAGAAATCCAAAATCGACTGTAGCGCCGCAGTGTGGCAACAAGTTACGCAAATAACCCGTCAAATGTTGCGGAAATCGATTTTCCCTTTTGTTATTTATAAAGTACAAAACGATTGGTGGCTGCTTGCCGGTTATTTTTCGCGACGAAATTAAGAGTATTTTAAAGTTCGCGGGTGATAAGCCAGGTGGGGGTGGGGCGGAGGTATTAGGTCAAGGGTTCGTCTACGAGTGATTCGTGGCTAATTGGAACGACGACGTATCTCTGCGGCTGAAAAGAAGCTCGACCGATTGAAATCAGAGTTGGATTTTTGTTGCACGCGTTGCTTTACTTTCGATTCGTTGACTATTGATTATTGAATTCAGATTTATTTCGATCGTTGATTATTTAATTGTACAGTAATGAACAATTTACAATACTCGATTAAATTAACGCGCGCGTTATTTTATTATTAAATATTATTAAAATATGCCCTTCAAACAATCTTTTGAAGGGCATATTTTAATAACAATACATTTAAATTATAAGATTTTCACTTTTTTACCAAATATATTTTAAATAAATTATTATTAGTAAAACAATCTGACCCAGAAATTCAAATTTCCCGCTATTTTGTGTGTTTAAATATCCACAGATAACTTCAGATACGAACTGTCAATCGCATTTAACCTCACTTTTATTTAAAGCAAGCATTATTAGGTTGGCATTCTGTTTTTAAAGCAACAATTTGATTCGCTTGTCAGCGTTACTAACTGCAACTTCAGGGGGTACCATCTTTTTAAAAATGGAATAAAAAAAAATTTTTTTTAGTTGCTATAAGGTTTTTTTATTATATTTTGTATTATAACTTTTTCTCCGTGTACATCACTATTCATCCCTATTATTATACCAGGAAATATATACTCATTTAATCAAAATCATCTTCTAGAATCTCAGTATGAACACCGTGGGAATAGTGTGCATGTAATAGAGTTGTCATTGGGATACCATTGACAGGAGTGTCTTATTGTTCATTTGTGTTGCATAGGTGAGGTTTGGAGGGGATATAGAATCTATTTGAATGAATTAATATGGATATGCTGTTACATACATATAGATTAATATGTAACTTCATATAGATGACACAAAATTTTGTATTAAAAATGGGCAAATCCTTGACAAAATCTGTTTAGATACTAATAGAAATAGCTCTATCCTTGTAGAAATAACCTATATTCTATGAAAATGCGTAAGTTAAGGGAAAATTTTATATTATCTTTATCTCCCTGAATTTGCAACACAGTACTTGCTAATTATAGCACAGAAAATATATTTTAATTCCGCTATAAATTATAACTTTTTCGCCCTTTTCCCTTCACTCTTAAAAATACTTTTCTTCACTCAAGAATACAAGAGTTTTGTTATTTACTGCTTCAATCAAAACATAACCTCATTCAGTCAAAACATGTCATTCTTGTATCAAACGTTAATTTTCTTGGTTTAAGATATATTTCTTCGCCCAAGAAATTTATTCTTGACAATATATCAAATCAAATTTTATCTTGAAACAAGAAATTAATTCTTCTCTCAATGCACTCGTTTTAACAGTGTTAGTGTATCATAAATGATACAATTACAATTTATAATATTTCAATAATTTTGGTTTACTATTAATAAATATGCTTGCATATTAAACAATTATTTGTATGATTTTTCTTGATATCTTGAGAGTTGCGATATAACTTTTCAATTCCCTATTAAAAAAGTATTATGAACACTAATAGTACTAATCAAAACTTGACACATTTGAGTTAAAACCACATAAAAACTTACAAATATCAATAAAAGTATGTCACAGTTCTATTATCATTATATTCAATTAAATTGTACACAAATTACAATATATTTAAAAAGATTTATAACACTTTTCAACACGATCATTAAACACTTAATAATATTGTCAAATAATCAATTAATTGTTAAAACTGTTGAAACACGTTTTT
>JABFPW010000040.1:0-13078 GCA_022817205.1 Oxyteleia sp. ZL-2020
TCAATATCTCTAATGTGCATTCTGGTCACAGCTTTCATCATAAACGTTGTAATTTTTCATACTTTATTTCTTTCCGTGTACTACTTTTTAAATTGTTAATTTACAATATGATACAATTTAAGTCTTCACCACCATTTTCTTTTATAATTTCTTTCAATTTATTCCAATTTGAAGATTTTAAATCATATTGTAAAATGGACACAAACACAACTCAACAAATTTTATTCTAATTGGATTTAATTGAATATTATTATATTTAGTTGATTATCGGAACATCTTCATATTATTTAATTATATTATTCTTTATATACGTTGAATTATGTTCCCCAATCACAGTAACATTAAAAACTAAATTGTTATCGCTAATATTTACTTCCATTAAACTTGTTAATTATTCATATTTATTGATTCCAGTTTGTTGTACAAAAAGTGTTATTCGTTAAATTTTACTTTACCATTTGCAAATATATATATATATATTGATAACGCAGAATACTACATATCGTCTGTCGGTAAACTAAGAGTCGAAAATGATGACACCTGATAGTAATTCCAGTCATAATTTCCAACTTCATAAAATTAATCGTTTTACAGATAAGTTTGAATGATAAATTTGAAAAAATAATATGCACTGAGTAGATTGAAATAATATTTTATCATATTATTGCTTAACGTTGCTATTACTTGTTACAATTCCCGATAATTCTTATACACTATTTATACAATCACACACGTTAAATTCAATCAAATGAATTCAGTTTTTTGGAATGGTTTTAAAGATTCAGAAAAATTTTCAGAAAATCATTTACACAAGGGATGTACTTTATTTATATCACTTTTCACAAGTAATTTTCATTTATTAGAATAACTGTCATTATAATATTCCTAACTGTTCAGGTAAAAAGTTGCATAATAGTTGACTTATTGACTTGCACACTATTTCTTAATTAGTACGTTAGGTTTGTTCACAATATCACAGGTTTCTTGCAAATTTGCATTGGGAAAATAATTTACCATTAATTACACAGCATTTTAACATGAAGCGTATGGATAAATTTCCTCATCTCATATTTGTTGATTACAATGTCAATATTACATAAATTAATTAAAACGTTATATGCCTGCATTATCACATTGCATATTTTATTGTTAATAAAATGAAGTAAAAACTTTACTAAATACATATTAATTTGTTTATAATTGCAAGTTATGTTGTATTAATGGACCGTTTCACTAAATTAAATAATTAATTTGTACTAATACAACAAATTTTAATCTTAAAGACATAAAAAACACTATTTCAAGAATGTATATTTCTATAGATTGTACATTTATCCATATATGTAATACACATACTCCGTTAAAGTTCATTAAAATAGTAATAATCTAATATCTGACACATATATAGGAGTAATGTACAAATCATACTTGACTAACAGTACCCTAAGGGAACACGATAGTAGAAACAACGTTGAATCACCGTTGCAGATTTCGTTGATTCAACGTTGATTCAACCGAAATTCACCGGACATTCGAAGATTGAGTCAATGTTGAATCAACGAAATCCGCAACGTTTATTCAACGTTGCTTCAACTATCGTGTTGCCTTAGGGTATAGAGTTTCCTCCGCCCAGAGCACGCGGAGGAAACCAATCGAAAACGCTAATAGTGTTTAGGGTTCAGAAAAGCATCTATTTGTCCTTTATTATTAAATGAGAAAATACCAACAATGTTTAGTGTTTAGTGATTAGTGATTGCATTCTGTCTATTCCCTAACCTTCGTTTACGCGTAACCGTTACGCGATGAAGATGATGTCTCACATAAATAGTGTTGTCAGAGTGGGACAGTGAGATCGCGTAACGGTTACACGTGAACGAAGATTACAGAATAGCTCCCCAGAGAAACTTTCATCTTTTTCTGTTTCATTAGAGAGATTGTGTGCAAAAGAGATAACATTTTGTGTTCGGTTGATTCTCCGCCAAAGCCAATCATCTCTGAAAGCGCCAATACTCGCGTACGAAAGTTCGTAATCGATCCTCGATTTTGATTCAAAAATCGAACATACGTCAATTGTGAAAATAGCGGCGCGTCTAGGGTTAGTTTCACTCTTTTTAATGTGTTGTTAATCATGTATGTGATGAATGCAAATAAAAAACAGTTTGTTGTTGTTATAAAATATATAATTTAAATTACCTAGACGTTTGTAACATTAAAACGCTTATGTAACGTTTATTTAACGATTGAATGTCCGTCTTACGTATGTGTTCTGTTAGGGTTGTGATAGAGAAATGAAGATAAATCAAATAAATTGTTAACAAAGATAGTTGAATTAGCAAGGATAGGAATTAGTTACACTAAATAAAGGCCAGTTTACATAAAATTTGTGAGGAGAAAGAAATCGAACACGCGGACAATTGAAGATCGTTGCCGAGTAACAGGGGTTAAGTTAATTTTTAATGATAAAAAAAGAAGAAAGAGTCAGTCAGAGGTTCGTTCCGTTTTTCCGTATTATGACACGTCGAGGAATAATTGTAATGGTTCTATTGTAATAACCGAGAAATGTAAATAAACTCGATCATATTTATATAAATAAAGACGAGCAGTGTCCTTTCATTTGAGTATATCAAAAACACAATCCCACATTTGGGAGCTCGTCCGGGATTCGTGCAAATAGAAGCGAGGAAAAGGACAATTGAGAGAGAAGGAGAGACAGTAAAATGGTGGACATTATGTCTCTCACACTTGCTGAATTGAAAGAGATATTGCGGAATGAGGGTCAACCAACGTCGGGGAATAAGGCCGAGGTACTGAGCAGAGTTATGGCGCTGTATCCAAATGGCATCGAAGTAGCTGAATATCGGAACCAAGAGGGTACATCTCTGTCTAGCTGTATGCAAGATGGCGGGTTGCTAACGGATCACGAGGTGTCGGGCGGAGGTAACGCTGGTGTGCACACTTTTGTACAAGATAGCGGAAATAGCCGACAAAACGTGTTGCCAAGTGAGCGAGAAAACAGGCTAGAGAAAGAGCTGCAGCAACTTCGGAAAGAAATGGAGTCACTACGCACGCTAAGTAGAGGAGCGGCAAGGCTGGACGGTAGCAGTGCAGTGCCAAGCAGTGGTCGGCTGGAAGAAAGCAGCGAGGGCGGAAGACAAGGAACACCACAGACGGTCGGCGGCAGCAGTTGCGAACAAATGGTTGGTAAGAGGCGAGAAGATAATGATATGTTTGAACGAGGTAACAATGTTTCAGATAATCGCGGCGATAGATTCGTTCGTCCGGAAGTGACGTGTATTGCCGAAACTTTAGATATATTCGACGGGAAACCGGAAAAGTGTAAGGGTTGGACACGACAGTTGAGGTTATCAAAGGATTTGTACGAACTAAATGAACGAGCGGCGCGATTATTATTACATTTGAAATTGAAAGGAAGGGCACTCGAGTGGTTCAATTCAAAACCGAATTTAATGTTGTTGTCTTTTGACGAGATTCTCGCAGAAATTGAACGCATGTATGTAGATGAAAGAAGTCAGGTAGCATTGTTTGATGAGTTTCGAAATCGCGAGTGGTGCGTTAACGAAGAGTTTCGTGATTATTCGCACGACAAGATAGTGCTTGCAAATGCCATCCCAATAGTTGACGAACCTGTATTATGCGAGTACCTTTTGGCAGGTATACCCGATGTTACGTTGCGCGATCATGCTAGTTTGCGGGAATTTAGAGCGGTTGACAGGATGATTAAAGCGTTTCGCGGAATTAGATTGAGAAACAGAGGGCGTAGTAGTGAGGAGTCGTCAAAAAATGTTTCTAGCCGTAATTCACGTGACAAATTAACAGGAAACAATCAATCGAAGGTCGGAATCGAAAGTCGACGAGATAAAGGCGCGGGCCGGAAGTGTTTTGCGTGCGGTAGTTCGGAGCATTTAAAAACGAATGTCCATCGAGAAAATGTTTTACTTGCGGTCTGATTGGACATAAAGCTAGTCACTCTAATATAACCAAAACGAAAGTGATACCCGATAGTTGTGCTATTGTAAATGTGTTTAATAATAAATATGTCAAGAAAGTAATATATGAGGGAAATGAGATCTGTGCATTGATCGATACCGGCAGTGACATTTCTTTGTTAACAAAAAACGTGTATCATAGATCAGGACTACGGGAATTTAAGGGGAATAAATTGTATTTTAAAGGTATTGGATCAAATTTAGTGCAGACTTTGGGCGAGGCAGAGATACAGATGGTCTTAGACGACAATGTTTATTCTGTACCTGTTCATGTGATACCGGATGGGTTAATAAAAACTGAATTGCTGTTGGGTGCAGACTTTTTGAAAACAGTTGAGGTTAGTTTGAGTGGGAAGAGCGTGACAATAAAGCCATTGAGGTTGGATACGTTTGATTCTGTTTCCAGACCTGAGGTGTTGGAGATCAACGTTGAAGCAATTGTGGATAAGGATGATTTGGTTGTCAATTCCGGTAATGACTCTGATGACCAGACGATTAAATCCATGATTTTAAGCTATGAACATGAAGGCAAGGAAACAGAGATGAAAATCATAATGAAGACTGATCGACCCATTTTTCAACCACCTCGCCGTTTATCACAATTTGAGCGGGAAATAGTTGACGCATAAATTTCAGAATGGCTAAAACAAGATGTTATTAGGCCATCTATGTCTGAATATGCTAGCCCGATAGTCTTGGTAAAAAAAAAAAGATGGGACGCACAGATTATGTATAGATTATAGGGATGTTAACAAAGAAATGTACAAGGATCGTTATCCCTTACCGTTAATCGACGACCTGATGGATTCGTTGCAAATCGCAAAGTTTTTTACTACTCTCGACTTGGAAAATGGATTTTTTCACGTTCCAGTAGAAGAGTCAAGTCGAAAGTATACCTCATTCGTGATTCCTGGTGGCCAATATGAGTTTAACCGAATGCCTTTTGGGTTATGTAACGCGCCAGCTGTTTTTCAACGCTTTACCAATACCGGTAGTAGCTCGGATAATCAGACGATTAAATCTATGATTTTGAGATATGTCCCGCAACAACATGGGGGAAAGGAAACAGAGATGAAAATATTAATGAATACTGATCGACCTATTTTTCAACCACCTGGTTTATCACAATATGAACGCGATATAGTTGATGGGCAAATTTCAGAATGGCTGAATCACGGTATTATTAGACCATCCATATCTGAATATGCTAGCCCTATTGTTCCAGTAAACAAAAAAGATGGGACTCCTAGATTATGCATATATTATAGAGTGGTTAACAAAGAAATATACAAGGATCGTTATCCCTTACCTCTAATCGACGACTTGATGGATTCGTTGCAAACTGCTAAGTTTTTTACTACTCTTAACCTAGAGAACGGATTTTTTCACGTGCCGGTAGAAGAGTCAAGTCGAAAGTACCCTTCTTTCGTGATTCCTGGTGGACAGTATGAGTTTAACCGAATGCCTTTTGGGTTACGTAACGCGCCAGCTGTTTTTCGACGCTTTATCAATTATATCTTCAGAGATTTAACTAAAGAGGGTGTCGTATTGATCTATATGAACGATTTAATTTTGTCATCAGGAAATCGCGAGGAAGGAATTAATCGCTTGGCTAAGGTTTTTCAAGTGGCATCGCAATTGGGACATAGGTTTAAATGTAAATAGTGTAACTTCCTTTGTACGCGAGTAGAGTATTTGGGCCATATCATAGAAAAAGGAGTCATGAGTCCGTCCCCTCAGAAAGTTAGTTGTGTAATGTCGTTTTTAGAACCGAAAAATGTAAAGCAACTCCAAGGCTTCCTTGGGCTTACTGGATATTTTCGAAAGTTTGTAAAAGATTATGCGGGGGTAGCGCGACCACTGACTGACCTACTGCGAGGTAAAGTCGAATTCGCGTTTGGGGCAGAGCAGAGGAGGGCCTTTCAAGAATTAAAAGAGAGGCTAACTACAGGGCCAGTCTTGCAACTGTTCCGCACGGGAGCTGAGACCGAACTCCATACAGATGCTTCGAAATGGGGTTTAGGGGCGATTCTTTTGCAAAAGTCTGAGGAGGACAGTAAGATGCACCCGGTATATTTCGCGAGTAAAAGAACCTCACGTGAAGAAGAAAAATATACGAGCTACGAACTTGAGGTTTTAGCAATAATTAGGGCACTCAAAAAATTCCGGGTGTATTTGTTAGGTATTAAATTTAAAATTGTCACCGATTGCCGTGCATTCGCCCTGACAATGAAAAAAAAGGACTTGTGCGTAAGGGTGGCCAGGTGGGTGTTAATAATAATATAAAAGTGGAGGGGGCACCGAGGCACCCTTTCGAAAACTGGGCAAGCCCTTTATTCCCTCCGTAAAAGCCACAATATTGAAATCCTTCCCCAAGCTGGACTTGATGGGAGATTAACATCCCTCATCGTCCCCAAGCGGGTCGGGAGTATCGCACCATAAGAGTTAGAAAATGTCAGAGTCAGGAGGAAAAACCTCTCTGCTCAGCCTTAAGATGTCTTTCAGATTGAAAGACTTTATTCGGTCCATCTCCAGGTGTGCCTCGCCAATCGCAGCAAGCCGACCAGCCGTCCGGGCACTGCACGTGCACAGCACGTGAAGAGCCTCCTCCGGCGCCGAGCCGCACCATCTGCAAAGAGGCGAGTTCACCATCTGGAGATTGAATCTATGTTTATTGAGATGCGCGTGGCCAGTGATCACCTGAACCAGGGTTCTGGCCTCGCTGCGATTCAACTCCAAGAATTCCTTACTCCAGTCGGGCCTAAGCTCGTCGCCCAAGGCAATCTTAGATTGCCTGCCGACGGAGGTGGCCTTCCATCTGAGATTGTGTTGGTCAGCAGACCATTTGCTGATCAACGCGTTAGTAGTACCTTTAGTAGGACCGGGGGAGAGGTTATGATACATATGCCCTCTCCTGCGGCCAAGCAAGGCCAGACGGTCCGCTTTGACGTTACCTTTAATGTTGGCATGACTCGGAACCCACTGCAGAAAGAGGTTGCATCTACTTCCCAGTGTGCTCAGGGTCGATGCACATACGAATGTGAGTCTGGACCTGAATTCAGTGCTGTCCAGTGCACACAACGCGGCTTTACTGTCGGAGCAGATATGTACATCCCGTAAAGCTCTGCCGTGATTAGATTCCGTTAGGATCATATTTGCGCATTCCAGGATGGCGCAAATTTCAGCTTGGAAGGCCGTAGTGTGGCTGCTCAGCGCTAGGAATCTGTTTATACCGCCTCTCTTTGTATAAACGCCTATGCCTACTCTATCGTCCTTTTTTGCACCATCTGTATACCAGATGTCTCCGTTGCCAGGTAGTGGTCTGTCAAGCAGGTTAGACCATTCGCTTTTATGAGTCAGACTAACTCGATATTTCTTGTCGAACAACAAAGAAATTGATGAGCAGTCCGACGTGCCCATGACTGACAGCCGGTGGAACACCTTGGGGAGCCTGGTATGCGCTCCTTTGGCTGTCCATGTGTCGTTCGACATCAATCTGAAGGCCGTCTTGAGGGCCACTTCTTTGATCAACAGATCAAATGGTGCGACCCCAGTCAGTACCCCTAGAGCCATAGTAGGGGTAGTCCGCATAGCACTGGAGATCATCCTAAGAGCGATCCCCCTGATTCTCTCGAGCTTGGTCAGGTTTGATTTCTTCTCAACCGCCTTCCACCAGACGATTGACCCATAAGAGAGTCTCGGTAATAAAACCGTCCGCAGGATCCAGAGCAGGGTCTTGGGACTGAGGCCCCATCTGGGACCAACAGCTCGTCGACACAGCCAAAGAGCAGCTCGGAATTTGTTGCAGGCCTTGGTGGTGTGACTGCTCCATAGTAGTTTCCTATCAAGTACAACACCCAGATATTTGACCTCTGATTTCATCATGATCTCTGTGTTGAACATGATCAATGGTCTGATGTTCGCTGGTTTGTACTTTCTTGTAAAGACGATAGACTCCGTTTTGGTGGCGTTAACAGTTAGCCCGGTGAAGCTGCACCATCTCTCGACAATGCCAATGGCCCCCTGCATCAAGTCCCTGAGGGGCTCTAAGAAGGGCCCCCTGACCGTGATGAGGAGATCATCGGCATAGCCAGTGACGGTGAAGTCGCTGTCCTCCAGCTCCTTCAAGAGTCCGTCAATCACGAGGAGCCACAGTAAAGGGGAGAGAACACCGCCCTGCGGGCAGCCTCTGCTCACTATGGCCTCCACTTTGACGTTACCATTTTCTATGCTGACTATTCTGCTGTTTAGCATGTCAGCTATCCATCTGATCAGGAGGTCGTCAAGACCTTTCTTCCTTGCCTCTCTGCAAATAACTTCCGTATTGGTATGGTTGAACGCACCCTCAATGTCGAGGAGTAGGCCCATAACATATCCGTTGTGGTCAATCTGTTCCTCAATGAACGACACTGCTCGATGGAGTGCCGTATCTGTGGAGCGTCCTTTAATGTAGGCATGTTGGCTGGACGATAACGGCGACCTCCTGTCCAGAAGGTCCGTTATATGTCGATGCACTAGTCTCTCAAGAGATTTGAGTAGAAAGGATGTCAGGCTAATTGGCCTGAAATCCTTGGCCGTATGGTAGCTAGACTTGCCCGCTTTTGGTATAAATACCACCTTTGCTTTCTTCCATGAGCTAGGTACATAGCTCAGTGCAAGACTAGCTCTAAAGATACGTAGAAGAGGAACCATCAACTGTTTTTTGCCTTGGAGCAGGAGGGCAGGAAAAATGCCGTCCGCTCCAGGAGACTTAAATGGGTCTAAACAGTCAATGGCCCATGCCAGTTTCTCCACTGTGACGATGTTATTGGCTAACTTCCAGTGCGATGCTTTGGCCCGGGGGCCCTTCCGAGATGCCGTGTCAAGGTAATTCGTGTCTGAATCTATTCTCACACAGTCGGGGAAGTTCTTCTCCAAAAGGTGAGCCAATGATTCCTCTTCGTTAGTAGTGTACTTTCCGTTGTCTAGCTTGAGAGCCCCAACCCAGGCTTCAGGGTTGGAGGCCAGGATTTTACCTAGCCTCGCAGCTTCACTGCCGCTCTCAATGTTCTTGCAGAAATTCTTCCAGCTGGTTTCCCTAGCTTGTCTGACTTTCATCCTGAATTCGTCCCGAATTGATCGCCATGCCGCAAACAAGGTATCCTTTCCAGATCTCCTAGCTTTCTGGTACGCTCTCCCAACTCTCTTCCTGAGCTTGGCCAGAGAAGCATTCCACCATGGTACCTTCTGTCGTCCCATCGAGGAAACCGTCTTGCTGCTCCTCTCATACGCCCCCAGTATCGCCTGGTTGAGGAGTTCAGTGGCGACGTCAACTTCGGGGATAGAGCCTATGGACTTGGGAAAGCCACCCAAACCACCAGCCAGCTCCCTTCTGTATTTGTCCCAGTCTGTTTTCCTCGGTAGGCGGATCTGAGACGGCGCAGAATGAGCGGAACAGACAAGCCGGAACTCAATGGTGGCATGATCGGATAGAGAGGGCTCATCAGAGACCTTCCATCCTTCAATGTGGTGGCGAAACTCGAAACTGACCAGAGTGAGGTCAAGAACCTCCCCTCTGATTGCGTTTCGGAAAGTAGGTTCGTTCCCCACGTTCGCGATCTCCAGATTAGTAGATCCTAGGTAGGCGAAGAGATTGTCTCCCCTCTCGTTGGTGTCGGTGCTCCCCCAGATCTCATGGTGAGAGTTGGCATCACAACCGAGCACAAGTGGTAGACCATTTTTACGACAGTGCTCAATCAAGACTTGAACTGCCAAAGGTGGAACTTCCGAGTCCTCGTGCGGAAAGTAGGCTGAGGCGAAGACTACGGTGGTCCTGCTTCCGTCGATGGTGACATCACATGCCACCGCGGTGATGTCTCTGTGGCTAAATTGGAGGAGAGGCACCCCGCTCAAACCCCTGAGAACAATGCAGGCCCTAGGTTTGTCCGTAGAACGGTCAGCAATCAGTCGACAACCCGCACCGATTCCCTTGACTGCCCCCTTGACTACCCAAGGTTCTTGGATCAAGGAGATCCCTGTTTGCACCATAGACATGCGTCTAGACAACAGAGCCGAGGCGTCTTTGCTATGGTGCAGGTTGATTTGCGAGACAGCTAAATTTGTGTTCGTCATCGCAGGCGGTACACGGTAAAATTAGCCCTCCTCCGTCGTAGACGGAGTATCCGTAATGTGGGCCTTGGCAGTCGAGGGGGGGTCGGCTGTCTGGTCCACGTTGTTGGGGCCACCAATATCGAACGCGACCCTACCGAAGTGGAAGTAGGGCCTGCATTGGAGGGCCTTGAGCGGGCCGACAAGGGAATCAGGGATACCCACCACCAGCGTTTTCCCCATCTCCCCTTCCCCACCCTCCTTGGCTTTCCCTTGAACGGCCGCATAGATCTTCCATGCGGCCGTTTTCAGGGTGGGGTTGTACGACCCCAGCTGCTCCAGGAGGGCCTCCGCGGGCTCGTCGACCGAGGTCGCGAACCAACCGGTTGCCCTCCAGTAGCGCTGGAGAAGCCCGACACCACCCATCTTCAAGTTATCCCCGACCCGCAGCAGAAGAGACTCCGAGTGGTCCACCAACCAGTCTCTAGAGTACTTGTCTGCTGCAATAGAGATCACGGCCCCTCCACGACAGAAGCAGTCGTCGAACCTCGGCCACCGTCCAGTTGGAAGCTTAAGAACTTCCTCCCGGACAGCAGACCTCAGCTCGCCGAGGTGCTTCTGGGTCAGAGCCGTTTCCGGATAATTTTGGTTTATCACCACTACAGTAAGGGGATTGGCCCTTTGTGCCATAGTAAGTCCGTCTGCCACTTCTTTGTGCCGTTTGAGAGGCCTATCTGTAGGTGGGGGAGAGTCGTCGGGGCCCCTAGGGCGTTTCTTACCGAGGGAGG
Source organism: Oxyteleia sp. ZL-2020 (assembly GCA_022817205.1). Taxonomy (NCBI): domain Eukaryota; kingdom Metazoa; phylum Arthropoda; class Insecta; order Hymenoptera; family Scelionidae; genus Oxyteleia; species Oxyteleia sp. ZL-2020. The sequence continues at coordinate 10,883 of JABFPW010000040.1, forward strand.
ACGGGTTAACCTGCCCAAGAGCAGTTGCCCCAGTCGCCCCAGCGGCCAGTCTCGCCCTTTGGTTTTTGCCCGGACGCTTCTTCCTCACTTGAGCAGTGTCCACACTTCCTGTCGCGCCCCCTCCAATATTGGAGCTGGTGGCGCCCCCAGTTGTCACGTCCGCATTCGTTTTTGAGGAGACCTCGTCACCCGAGACAGTGCGGTTTTCACCGCTCTCGTCTGGAATAGAGGAACACTCTTTGTCCGTTTGGTTGCCGTCGTCATCGTTTAAGTTTAGTTTTTTGAATTCATCCATAATGATCCCACGAGTAGCTAGGGAAAGAAGGTCAGCCCGCACAGAGCCCCGCTTGCACAGGTAAGGCTAATTACTATGGGAGGACGCCAGGTATCCCATAGGTACCGTTAAAGACGTGACAACCCTCACGCCATGCATCTCTCGGCACGGTTCACATAACACCTTAGATTGGGGCACGAGAGGTCATCCCAGCGAACCAGGAGACTACCCGACGCGTTAGCTCGTGCACTAACGCGCCGGAGAGCCGCTTGTTGGTCGTATCAGGGATGTCACCCAGTGCGCGGACCCCTGGTGGATGGGGGAAAATCCTCAATCACCCAAGGGCTCCGCGCCCCGTGATTGGTTTCGCGAAACGTAGTCGAGGTCGCAGGTATACTAGGAGAGCCCGTTTATAGGGGTCCTATCAATCATACTGGAGAGCCCGTTTATAGGGATCCAACATTCGTAACTACGCCGCTACTCCCTGCAAACCCTTCAACTTAAGCCCTCGCACCCGCGACAAGGTCTTGCAGCTCCCAGCGAAGGGAACTTCAGATACAATAGAACAAAATGGCTCTCATACAACTAAATTTTCTCATTCATCTCAGCCACAACTCGACTCATTTAACGTTTCTTCTCAATCTTCGAACCACGTTAAATTACCGTACGAACATTCCCTAGGACATAGACCACGACCAGCATTTACGTTTCACAATATACTTTACGGCTCCGGAATAACGGTGACCGCATTCTAACCTCTAACGCCAATCACACATATAGCATATTCGTTCACTCACACGAACCCGTATTTACTCTATACATTATTGAAGTCAGCAACATTATCAATCCACGGTAAACCACAATATCTCACTACTTTATCGAATAACGCAAAATTTAACCTAAAGCCACGAATCCGATTTACACCCGCATTCCGCGAATCGCAAACCTGACCGGAATTAATCACAAAATTCATAAATTACTGAAACTAAAATAAAACGGTCTCAAATAACCTCAGCAACCCTCAATATCGACAACATCACTTCATGAACTCATACGACATATACTCAATATCGCGAAATCTCCCAAATATATCCCCCACATTTGCCTAAATTCGAGACCCGTACAAAATACTCATCGGTACATCGACATGTGAGTCCCCTCGAGCGGAATTCCATCTCACGGTGTTGGAAGATGCGGACCCTCGGAAGACCTCTGGAGACTGGGCGGAGCACAGTTATTGCGACTATCGGTGTTTGGTGACGGGGAAAGACTGACTCTGATCGTCTGAGTCGGCAGCAACTGGACTTACGCGGATCCCCCCTTCGCTCCTCGCGCCCCTCTTTGCTCATTGCTCTAGAGTGCCGGCCGACGTTGCCATATCCGCTCCAAATCCAACGCTGACCCGCCAACGTCGGAATTCCCTTGGATTCGGGGACGCTCCACATCTCACCCCACTGGGTCGGACGATTGGTTCAAAAAGGAGGTGATCTGGGAATTTCCGTCCAGATCATCCAACTCCCCAAAACTCCACAAAGATGAGGACGAGCTTACTGCAGTAACTCGTCAAAAAAAGTTGCCGCCAGGACTCCGGGTAGCTGTCGATACTTCTTCGTGTCCACCCTAGACGTTTACGGTGCGGACATTACCACCCCCTCGAGGGAGGGTGATGTAGGTCAACATAGATGAACCCCTTGGAAGTATGCAGCCGAAAATTTGTACTATTGTCGTGTCCACCACTGGCGCCTGCTAAGGAGTTGGAGGCCGTAGCCCCCTATGAGAGTGAACGTCCTGGCTTCGTTTTCTGCCGCTACCACGGATGGCAATTGATATAGCCCCTTCCATCCAGGATCCTCGGAATAGAAGGTTTTCCGGAGCGGTTTAGTCCGAAGCCGTCCTCAGGCTCAAGAACTGTTGACGAGGCT